>JAKTSB010000101.1:0-80975 GCA_030579975.1 Blastobotrys buckinghamii (nom. inval.)
AAAAAAAAAAAGACTAACAAGATATATAGAACAGAAATTTTTGGCACTTGTTTTGAAATTACTAACCGATATGTTGACTTAAACGCGGTTGGTATGGGAGCATTTGGGTTGGTTTGTTCAGCAAAAGATCAGTTAACTGGACAAAATGTAGCAGTTAAAAAAATTATGAAACCATTTTCAACTCCAGTATTAGCAAAGAGAACATATCGAGAATTAAAACTATTAAAGCAGTTACGGCATGAAAATTTGATTTCATTAAGTGATATTTTTATTTCACCATTAGAAGATATTTATTTTGTTACAGAATTATTAGGAACTGATTTACATCGATTATTAACTTCAAGACCTTTAGAAAAACAATTTATTCAATATTTTTTGTATCAAATTCTGCGAGGGTTAAAATATGTTCATTCAGCAGGTGTAGTTCATCGAGATTTAAAACCAAGTAATATTTTAATTAATGAAAATTGTGATTTAAAAATTTGTGACTTTGGATTAGCAAGAATTCAAGATCCTCAAATGACTGGTTATGTTGCAACAAGATATTATAGAGCACCAGAAATTATGTTAACATGGCAAAAATATGATGTTGAAGTTGATATTTGGAGTGCAGCATGTATTTTTGCTGAAATGTTAGAAGGCAAGCCATTATTCCCTGGTAAAGATCATGTTAACCAATTTCAAATTATTACTGAATTATTAGGTTCACCACCAGAAGATGTTATCAATACTATTGGTAGCGAAAACACTTTAAGATTTGTTCAATCTTTACCAAAAAGAGAAAGAATCCCATTATCACAAAAATTTACTAATGCGGACCCTGAGGCGATTGATTTATTAGAAAAAATGTTAGTATTTGATCCAAGAAAAAGAATTACTGCTGCTGAAGCTTTAGCCCATCCTTATTTAGCACCATATCATGAACCAAGTGATGAACCAATTGCAGAAGATAAATTTGATTGGAGTTTTAATGATGCAGATTTACCAGTTGATACTTGGAAATTAATGATGTACTCTGAAATTTTAGATTTCCATAACGTTGATTCCTCAGAATTACCAAATCAAATGGGCGGTGAAAATCAAATGCAAGAACAGTCACAAAATGTTGATACAACTGCTGCTGCATAGTATTCTTTTAAATTTACACATTTGTTACTTAAATTTTTGCATTTTCTCCACTCCCTTATATTCAAAAAAGTCTTTGATAATGATAGTTCCCTAACCATATCTTTTATTAGTTAAACGCACAATGTTTTTTAATGAAGTTTTTTTTTTATATACTTGTTGATATATTTACTGTATTTATTGTTAATTGTTTTTTTTCTTGCTTTGAATTGTAGTTTTTGATATAATGAAGTATACTGCTTAAGTACTAGTAATGAATTGCATGGTTCATCATCATGACATAATTAAGACCGTTATCCATCACTGCAGCATATATGCTTCAACAATTGTACTATCCCTCATTATTCTTGTTAAGCTTGCTATTTATCCTATTATTCAACCCCAATACAGTCCGGATCCATGTATTTTTAATAACAGCTTAAGCCACACCAGTCATGTGCGGCGTTTATTAATCATATTTCGAAAAATCTGATCTGATTGCAATATTGGTTACTCACTAACGTTTCATCAATTTTTTTTAGGGTCTTCTATGTATAGTTGCATCAAATTTGCGGGATTCTTTATCTCATAAATCTGTTGTTTGAAATTATTTCAGTAGAAAATATATATTAAATGTCTCGAATCTTTAATTCATTTAAAGTTGAAAAAAAAAAAAAAAAAAATTGTGATATCTTTATTTGCATGAGGGTGCAAGCAAGATTAGCTTACCTTGCACAGCAGGCCTGTGCTGATAAAAAATAAATGTGTACACCACATTTCGATATATTCACTATTTAGTCAGGACTAATTTATAAGTTATATCAAAATTAGCTTCAAACTCGCCATACGAGTTGTTGAAAAGAAGAAGCACTATATAAGTATTGTTGAAGATGCATTCTGCAGATAAATACTTGAATTCAATCGACGACAATATTCATAATATGGCAAAACCAATTGAAAAATGCTCAGCGACCAGATATTTCAGTGCAAAAAAAGGTGGTCCAATACCAGAAAAAATTTTTTTTAAATAAGATTAGCGATTAATATTATCTATTAGACAAAGTTGGTAACAATGAAGACTTATTTCAAAATTTAGAGGATTGTCAGGGTTAATGCCATTCATGTCAATTTTATGTTTAAGTGAAAAAGTGACATGAACACAGAACTAGATTGTTATAATTTTTATAACCAATTTTGAAAATACAATGCTTGATAAGTCTACTAAAAGCCTCTACTAGTTACAGAATAGTTTTTTTTTTTTTTTTTTATTATTAATTACTAGATATACCCAAAACAAACCCCAAGTTTGTTTTGGGCTCCATTGGTTAATGAGATTTAGCGACATAACGATAATTTTATATAAATGCAAAACTAAATTATAGAAAACTTTTCCAATCCTCTCTCTTTATTTTCTAACTTCTCAATGAATCATCTTCATGTTCTTCTTCCCAGTGACCTCTTTCTAAGCTAATTTGACATATACTATCCCAATCACTAATTTTAACGCAATAGCATTGAATCGCACTAACAATACATAATCCAAATACCATACCAGCCCATAATCCTTTCAATTCATAACCTAAATAAAATGCAAAAGTATAAGCTAATGGAATCATAAATAGATAATAAATAACTAAATTAACAACAGCGCCAATATATTGTCTACCTTGACCTCTTAAAATCCCACCAGTTACTGCACCAAGACTATCATTAAATTGAAATAATGCAGCTAATGGTAAAACACTAGCAACAATATCAACAACTGCTTGATCATTTGAAAAAATCTTACCTAACCAATGTCTACCAAAAAACATTATAATAGCATTAATTGAACCAGTTGATAATGAACTTTTTAAACCAACATTTGATGCAACTTTAGCAGCATTAGCAGCACCTGCTCCAATTAAATTTCCAACTCTTGTTGAACATGCAATACCCATTGACATTGGGATTTGAAATGCCATTGTTGTAACTGTACCCATAATTGATTGTGCTGCTAAAACTTTTGTACCTAATCTTGAGCTACACATTGTTAAAAAATCGAATGCTAACCATTCAGCTTCGATCATAATAACCCCAGAAGCAGCAAAACTAATCATTGGTTTCCAATTTTTGAAAATTGATTTTGATAATGGTGTCCAACATTGATAACCATCAATAAAATAAACATAAAATAATGCCATAATTGCCATAATCCAATCAATAATTGCAACTGCTAATGGTGCACCATAGATACCAATCCCAATAGTTTTATCCCAAACTAGCAGATAATTTAATAAGATATTTAACGGTGTACAAAAAATCAAAATATAAGTTGGTACATGAAATAATCCTTGAACTTGGAAAAAATGTTTTAGCACTTCAAAACAAATATATCCTGGTAATCCAATTGCATAAATTCTTAAACATTTACTTGCTAATTCAATTAATTCAGGTTGTGGTACTAATAATTTTAAGATTGGTTCTGAAAAAATCCATCCTAATGCAATTGGTATACCTAATAAAAATAAAAATAATGCACATCTTTGGGTATGTAAACCAACCATATGTTTATCACCTCTGCCATATGCTTGGGCTGCTAAAGTGTCTAAACAAGTAGCGACACCAATAATAATAGCATACCCAGCTACACCAACTGTAACACTAACTAAAGATACTGCTGCTAATTCTGTTGTCCCCAAATGTCCAACTACAAAAATTGTAGTTGCATTTAATAAATACTCTAATACAAAAGTTACACTAACTGGGATCGTACTTTTAATCAATAAATCTAATTCGTGTTTTTGTGTAGTTTCATAATGTTTATCGATTGTACCATATTCACTATCATGGTGATGATAATTTGGTCGTGAACTATTATCAGTTAATGCATTGTGACTGTTATTTCTATATAATAAAGGTTGGTTTTCATTATTCTCATTTAATAAATTTTCATTATCATGCTTATTTTGGTTAGTATTATTTGTGTTAGTATCATTGAGCCCCGTCATATTCAGGTCCCTTCTATATCTCTCTATTAATATCCCTTTTCTTTTAACTAAGAAGTACCAATTTTTAGTTGTTTGGTTCAAATAGAGTGTATGTGAACTAGTCAAAAAAAAAATCAAAAAAAACTTTCAAATGGATCCAGGTGGATCAGAAGGAAAAAAAAAATTCAAAGTTGTCTTAGAATGACTGGTACTGTGAAATGGTCGATCTTTTGATGCCTTGATTACTTATTAGAGGATCGATGTGGTACTTAAATTGCCGATGATAAATTCTTCAAATCTCTGACCTAACCGGAGCCTTAAGTTTTTATTGTTGTTATTATTGTTATGGTAAATTTTGCGGTATTTGATTGTTGCTTGAAAAAATTTTCTTTGATTAAACTTAAGGCTTTAAATCCTCAGCCGGTTCTATTTCCGTGCCGGCTCCATGCGCCATAACTGCATGAATCGATGCACAGATAAACTTAAGGTTAAGCTGGTTAGTACAATATGCTGGTGTAACAATATATTAGGTCCAGCCGGGAGATCGATGGGCACTATCATATATATTCTATCGGATCTATATATAGTGTGGGCCAATACGAAAATGCTAATGACCGTTAGCCGCACCTTGGACACTAGGTTGTACCAGTTACGTTGACAAAACACGAAGCGCGTTTCCAATTTAATGGTTCATTATTACGAAAATGAAAAAAAACTTGAAAAGTAATTAATAATTATAAAATCGCAACATAAAAATTCATGAGAATATAAGAAAAAAAAAAAACCTATAATTGTGAAATTAAATTTTGTAACAATTTAAACCCATAAAAATCACCAACATTTTTATAAATTCCAACTTGTTTTCCAATCATATCTAAACTCATAGTTTCAACCCATGTACCTGAACATTCACAATGATCAGACATATCATCTTCTCTAACTTTATTACATTTACCACATATCAAATCTTGAACTTGATACAGTGTAACAGTTTGCATTAATTGTTGAATCAATCTTTCTTCTAATGCAACTCGGTTATATTCTTTACCGCAATCTTCACATAAAAATGTAATATATGATTGTTTCTTTTCAATTAAATCATCATTTTTACATAAATCCAAATCTTTAACGAATTTACAATTATCACAAATAATTTGTGTTAATTTTAATGATGATGATGGATTTTCAAATTTTGCTTCTTTACTAAATTCTTTAATATCAACTAATTCTAATAAATGTCGTTTGATTAACTGTGATTCAAATGCTAATTCTTTGCTTAATCCTAATACAGCACAAATACTTTTGATTAATAATAAAATTGGATTAGTATTTTGAATAAATGGCAATGTTCCTGCATGAATTGGTAATTCAAATTCAACACTTGCATCTGCATTATTCAAACTATCATTATACAATCTTAGCATATGTCTCATCCGTTTCATCAAAATTGGTTCCATCGTTCTTAGAATACCTTTACCAATGTAATTCTCATCATCGTCTTCTTCATTATTAACTCGATTATAAGCAGTTGAACTAATCTGTGTTGATCTAGATTCACCATCATTAGCATCATCATCAATTTTATAATAATCAACTCTTGCTTCCTTAATTCTATCCAAAAATTCCATTACCCAAGTTTCAAACTCTTCTTGTAACATTATAGGTAAAAATTTCTTCATATGCCAATTAAAACTCATTTCCAACATTGTTTCGTCACTATTTGGATCATTTGAAATTTCTTTACATGACTGCCCACCAAAATTAACATCATCCATCCACAATAATAGATCCCAATATTCTTTAACCTCAACATCCAAAAAATTAAATAATGGTTTACTTCGAATACTTTTAATTAAATAATTTGCAAATGCATAAGTATTTTCTACTGCTGGTTTGCTTGTTAATAATAATGCTCTATTTTGATCAGCATAAACCAACTGACAACCAACTTTTCTAAACTCTCTAATTAATTGAACAAATGCCTTTTTTGATAAATTTTGAACATGATAATATAATTTTCTATCATATAAATAAGAATCTTGAGATGATACCCATCTAATAAAATTATGAACCATTAAATCAGCATAAATATTTTCTTCAGATGCTTCATTCCACCAATCTTTCACCATTGAACTTAATACTGATAATGCTGGTGTACTAAAACTATTTTCAATGAATGGAGTAGAATCAACTGTATCACCACCGGCCATATCAGTTCCTTCAGCTTCATTGATAATTGCAGCTGTTAAAATTGTATTAACACTCAAATTTCGAATTGCCAAATCTAAACAAACTTTGGTATATAAACCTGGATTATTAACAGTCGGTAACTCTAATCTATCAATATTATTTAACAAATTATCTTTTTCAACCCCACCAGCATCTGGTATTGGTTCGGGTGACCACCATAAAACAATATTTGATTGTTGCAATTTTCTTGCATAAATAACATCAGTAATATATGAGGCATCATCATTTTTTAAATTACCAATTGGAGTATCTGAATAATTAGCCAATTGCCTTAAATGATCCAACCATTTACCTAACCCAAGGTAAGTTTTTATCATATATTTTGCCAAAGCTTGTTGCCAATTTAATGATGGTAATGAAATATTTAAAGGTTTCAAATGAATAATTGGAATATCATTCAAACCTCTAATCATTTTTTTCAATCTTAATTCATGATCTGTCTGTAATGCAACAACTGCTTTTGTACCCTTTTCATTATGTAATCTTGATAACAATGCCCCAACTTTTCTATAAACACCATTTAAATTATCAAAATAAAATTCTTCAAATTTTTTATTAGTTTTATATTCAAATAAATTATTAACCAAAGAATCTAGTTTTGATAATTCATTTCCATAAACTTTTGATAAATTAGGTAATTTTTGTGAATTTGATGATGGTCTTAATACACAAACATACCCTTCAGCATCCCAAGTTGGTAAAATACAAAAGGCTTGAATATCACCACTTGTAAAATGCATTAAATGAATATATTCTAGTTCCATAACTTGATATCCATTTTGTGGTTTTAACCAATCAATATCAAACCCTTTTTCTAACCCTTTACCTAATAATCCAGTCCTAGTATTATCTAATACACATCTGTTACCAATTTGTAACAAAGCACGTTGTTTGGGATCAATATGAGATTCATAAATCCCTTCAACGCTATGATGTCTTAAAATAGAATCAGCTCTTGAAATTTCAACCTGATAAACTTCTTCTGGCATTGTTAATTTATACATTGCAATTGGTACACTACCACTTGGTAAAGTATGATTAACTCTTGATGCAGAACAATTTGGAATATCAGCATCTGGATGATTTTCAGTTTTAAAATTTAAATAAATGGTTCTTGGTACATTAATTCGAATTGATTGGATTTTATTATTAACACTAACAAATGCCCGAACTTGACCCGGAGTTTCTGTTTCACTATATTGTAAAATATTCCAACTATTCGAATATGCTTGTTCATTTTGATTTCGAATCATACCTGCTAATCCATTACCATTTCTTGCACTAATAGTATTACCAAACAAATGTTTTCTTCTTTCTCTTGCTTGTTTTTGCATTGTCCATCGTTGTTTTGCGATTTTTAACCATGCAGAATAATCAACTTGAGGATCTGGGAATTCTAATGAACTAGTAGCTTGAACTCCATTACTATTATTATTATTATTATGTTCATTAGAATTATCTTTTCTTTTTGTTGTAACTCTCCCAACTGGATTTGGTGCAGGAGGTTTTTTAAAATCTTCAATATCTTCAATTTCTTCAATACTCTTCTTTTGAAAAAACTTGGTCAACTTATGTTGAGTCTTTTTGGCACTTAAGTTGGCAATTCTTTTTTCTAACCATTCAGGATGTGGCAATCTTGGTACAGGGTTTGCAACACCTTGATAAGCAGCAGGAACAGTGATAATCTTTTGAATTGTAGCCCCCAATCGTTCTTTATAATAATTCCAATCAATAATACCCTTTGGAGTAAAATCATCCAAACTTGGATCTTTTAACCACCTTTTCAAAAAATAAGCTTTATCAGTAATTGGTGCACTAAAAATTGCAACTGGTACAGCTCTTTCAGTAACTGGTGCACCTTCAGGTTTCTTGCTAATAATATATTTACATGCCAACCCAGCATCTTTAACCATATTTGCACCTAAAAATTCTGCTAATCTTCTTGCGGTACAAATAGAAGTAGATTTTTGATCACCATATTCTTCTAAAGATTTTGACATTGATCGATTTTCACTAATCATTTCTAATAAATCAGCATCTTGTAGTTTCCCACCACAGGTATCTAAAACATCTAACCAAGTATTTGCAACACTTGCAACTGCTTGATAACATTCTTCTAATGTATTACCAGATAAAAATTCTTTAAAAACTGATGATTGAAAAGTTTTAATTAATTGTAATTCACCTCTTCTTTTTATTTCAAACCCTTTCAATTCAGCTAATGACCCATCTTCATTGAAAACTGCATATCTTTTTTTCAAGCCTTTATCTTCATCTTTTGATGTTGGTAAAACCATTGCCTTATATGGACCATCCAATTCAAAGAAAATACTATTATCACTTTTAGTTTCATATTTAAAAGTCTTTTTATCAATCAAAGTTTGATATTGATGATTTGTAAATTTTTCATGAACTAAATGATTCATCATAACACATGGATATTGAACAAATAATTTTTTACCATTTTTAAGTTTAAATGTAAAATCTTCAGGGAAAGTTTTTGGTAAAATACACCAAATACCATCAGTATCCAACTCTAAAGGTCTGCCTAATCTTTCAACTAGTGATCTTGCTAATTGAATAATAGTAGCCCCAGTTAAACATGTAACACCAGCCATTTCCATTGAATACCATCTTGAACCTTTTCTCATAACATACCCATAAAAAGAATTTAAAATAACTTTATGAGCTAATTGTAAAGAATCATATAAAACAATCATTTTTTTAGCTTCTTCTTTACCAGCAGCATCATGTGAAGGAACATCATCAACTTTTTTTTTCCAAACTTTTGCTAAACCTTTATATTTATACCGTCGATCTCTAAAATCTCGAACAGTATTAACATAAAATGGATTTTCTCGTTGACATATAATAGCTTCTCTTTCAATAACTTTAGTTTCTTTAACTTTATGGTAACTTTTTCTTGAATAATCAGTTAAGCGTTTTTTAATTAATGATGCTTGTTCACTTGCACTTAACTCATCAAATGATCGATCATTTTTAGCACCCCATGGGCCTCTTGATGGGAATCTCTCATTTCTTAATGAATTTTTAATCATTAAATACTCTTCTCTTTTTGGTGGTAAATATTCACCTCTCCATGACCATGGTAATCTTCTATCACAAGTCTTACCTGGTCGATTAAAATCGCAAGCTGCACAATCTTCTTCAGAAATCATTGAATCAGGTTGTAATCGATTAGTTGTCATAATATTTGGATACATCGATGCAACATCGACATGATAAATTAAAGGATTTTCTTCTCTTTCAGGATTGTTTTTCAATTCTAATAATGCATCTGAAATTTGACCTCTAATTTCATCATAATTTTCAATATCTTCTAATTTACTACCACCTTCAACTTCAATACTAAATTTCAATGCTTTGTCCAATTGATCTAATAATTCATCAATTGCCGTAGTATCAACTTTAAATTTAGCTGGAATATCTGATCTGAAAACTCCTGCTTCTAAAGATTCAACATGCCCACCAACATAAGTTTCTGATTCTAGTAGATGACCATTATAAAATCTTTCTAAAGGTTCTGTATGTTTATTTGGTAATAAAATTTCATGATTATATGCTTGAACCATTAATAACATTTCACATAAAGTACCAGTACCTTTTCTTAAAACTTCATCTGGGTTTAATGGAATAATATTACACAATGAAAAGATAAAAGGATGAACATATTTCATATATAAATAGTAAGTTGCAACAGCATCAGAAACTGAATATTCTGCCATAACTTGTGGTTTTTCAATAGCATAAGCAGTCATTAATTCTGGATCAATTTCTAAAGGATTATAACCCAGTTTTGCAGTAGTAACTGCTTTTAAACCTTGTGAACCTTGAGGTAAATAAGAATCTCGTTTAACCCATCTAAAGCAATCCATATGAGCACAATATGCGCTTTTGTATTCATTTTCAGAATCTTTTTGAAATCCAATTTCTTGATACATATCTAATCCATGGAATTTTGCTCTATCATCTACAAATGGCCAATCAAAAAAATCACCATTAAACGTTGCAATAACGGTTGGTTTTTCTTCTCTAATATGTTCAAAAAATCTAATGATAACATCTTTTTCATTATCTTCATTGAAAATTGTAAATAAACCTGGGAATTCCGGTTTTGGTGTATATTCAAAATCTTCGATATCTTCAGATACAATCTCTCTGTTAGTAATCAAAAACCCTTGTCCGTCAATCATATAAGAAATCATCATAATTTTATCCTTTGAAGAATCTGGGAATTTTAATGGATCCTTTGTAGTTTCGATATCATATGCCATAACAACAGGGTCAGCTCGACTAATTCTATCAGTTAGTTCCGTTAACACCACTTCATCCGGTTTAGCTTCAATTGAATACCATTTACCAATTCGAATATCTTTATCAATTGCAACTCGTACATGATATGGAACATCATATTCATGAATTTCCAAAACATTCTCCATAGCATCTTTATATTTTTTATTAGAATCAATAGATCCATATACCACATCTGATAATGAAATTTCTGCATAACTATCAACAGTTTCCTGTCGTTGCTTTGTTGCTTGAATAATCGGCATTAGTTCCATTCTTGTGGTCATAAGATCATTAACATTATTAAAATTAACCCGGATTAATTTCCTTCTAATACCTAACAAATGATTTGGTAGACTCAAATCTTCTTTATCTAATCTTGATACACTTTTGACAATATTTTCAAATTTTCGTCTCAGATATTCTTCAACTTCTGCTTCACTACCTCCCTATTGTTCATTGTTAGTCCTTTGATTTCTTTTTAGATTTACTTACTCGAACTGATAATAAAAAATATGGATCATATTGTACTGTGGTTTTAAAACTACCGCCCTCATCATCTAAAAAATAATAGTCAACTGCCGATAACCCACCATTTACATTTGTTGATTTTAAGACTGTCTATATTTAAAGTTAGCAGATTTTTTTGTTTTTAATAGTCACTTACAGCATGCATATTAACCAGCCAACCTATTTTTTTCGGCCCTTCCTCAAACCTTTCAAAACCCATCACCGAATCAATTTGGTCTAAATTCTCTGCACTTTCAAACCGCCTGCTTATAGCAGTAGCTTCTATTGCAAGTTTACTTGCATTAATTGATGTTTTTGTTGCCGAACCATGTAAAGATTTGGCTCCTCCTTTCTTGAATGACATCTTTTTTAGATCTTATTTCTCTTTGTGACCTACTATTAGTATGAGTTTACTTTTAAAAAAGATTTGTCTTTTATTATTGTATCTTGTTAAAATCGTTGAGGTATCTAAAAAAGTTGTGCGGAAAAAAATTTTGATGAATAATAAACGACGCGTCGTTGATCTTCTTTTTTTTCAGCTTCTTTAATTTAGACTTGTTGTACTGGTGCCGATATAGGTTAGTAATGCTTGAGATTTTTTTTAAGTGTGGCCTGTGGTGCGCGACTCCCTCAATTTTCAAAAAGAGATGAATCGACGCGTTAATGGGCCAAATTGATTTGTTATCTTTATTGTTTTCTATAGCGCGTTCAGCCGTGCTACCACAGATTTGAAAGTTTCACTGCTACTAGGCTCATCGACTATAGCGCTTTGTTCACAAACAAATTATTTACAATCAACAGATCGATATTATTGTTGTTCAATCTTCATGTCCAAAAAAAAAAAAAAAAAAAAAAAAATTACTAACACATAATGGTTCTTGTATTTCGGATAAATACAAAAGCCTGTATATAAATATATAGGGTTATTTATTTACATATGTTCAAACGAGTCACAAATTGAACACCTATGTTTCGAAATTATGCAGTTTTGTTGAGATAACTGATAAAATCACAACTCCTATATCTCAAATATTTAATTATAGAACAATCTTTTGTTCAATATTCTAAAATAAAGAATATATAAACTATTCAATCACCTCCAAAAAACTTGTAAAAACTTCTTCTTCTAACATTAATAACTTCTCGTGCATATTAACCAATAGTCCAACGTTTCAGGTTTAATAACTAGAACTTCATTATCAATTAACAGCAACATTACCAAATATTACAACTAATAATATACAATGAAATTTACTAATTGTTTGATCTCATTTGGTGTGGCCATTGCTATGGCTCAAGAAGTACCATCAAACTCTACCGGGAAATGGTTTGGTTGTGGTGATGATAGCAGCAGCTGCAGCAATGACAATGGTAGCAATGACAGTGGTAGTAACAGAGGTTGTGGGGATGATGATTCTGGTTCTTGTGATTCTGGTTCCAGTCATAATGGTCCAGAAAGAGTTGTACCAGTTGTTCGAACTAGTTTCTCTACTGTTGTAATTCCAAAGACTATTCATGCTACAGAAACTCAAGTTGACTATGTTGATCGAACTGCTACTCAAACTGTTAGAGAAGTTGAAACTGAAACAGATGTTGTTTATAGAACTGCTACCCAGGTTGTTAACGAAGTCGAAACTGATATTGCATACAAAACTGCTACCCAAACTGTTCGAGAAGTTGAAACTGATGTTGTTTACCAAACTGCTACCCAGGTTATTAATGAAGTTCAAACTGATGTTGTCTATCAAACTGCAACCCAATTTGTTCATGAGGCTGCGACTTTAACTGATGTTGTTTATCAAACCGCAACTCAAGTTGTCCATGAAGCTGCAACTTTAACTGATGTTGTTCACCAAACTGCTACTCAAGTAGTTCATGAAGCTGCAACTTTAACTGATGTTGTTTACCAAACTGCTACTCAAGTTGTTAATGAAGTTCAAACTGACGTTGTTCATCAAACCGCAACCGAAGTTGTTCATGAAGCTGCAACTTTAACTGATGTTGTTTACCAAACTGCTACTCAAGTTATTAATGAAGTTCAAACTGATGTTGTTTACCAAACTGCAACTCAAGTAGTTCATGAAGCTGCAACTTTAACTGATGTTGTTTACCAAACTGCTACTCAAGTTGTTAATGAAGTTCAAACTGACGTTGTTTACCAAACTGCTACTCAAGTTATTAATGAAGTTGAAACTGATGTTGTTTATCAAACCGCAACCGAAGTTGTTCATGAAGCTGCAACTTTAACTGATGTTGTTTACCAAACTGCAACTCAAGCTGTTAATGAAGTTGAAACTCAAGTTGCATACCAAACTGCTACTCAAGTTGTTAACGAAGTTGTTACTCAAACCCAAGTTGCTTATCAAACTGCCAATGAAGTTGTAACTGCAACTCAAGTTGCATACCAAACTGCAACTCAAGTTGTTAATGAAGTTTTAACTGCTACTCAAGTTGTAAACGAAGTCGTTACCCAAACTGCAACAATCACTGCTACTCAAGTTGCTTATGAAACTCAAAAAGCTACTGCTTATGAAACTGTTACTTATTTTACTTCAGTTGCAGCTCCAGCTCAACCATCAATTGCACCAAAAGCTCCAGGTTCTGGCCCAGCAGTTGGCCCAGTTCCAGCCCCAGCTCCTGCTCCAGTTTCTCCAGGTTCTGGCACAGCAGTTGGCCCAGTTCCAGCTCCTGCTCCAGTTTCTCCAGGTTCTGGCACAGCAGTTGGCCCAGCTCCAGGCCATGGTGATGAAGGATCTTGTGGTTCTGATTCTTATCCAGGTTCAGGTTCAGGTTCAGGTTCAGGTTCAGGTTCAGACAGTGGTTCTGGTGATTATGATTATGACTGTGGCTCAGACTCAGACTCAGGCTCTGGGACAGGTTCAGGTTCAGGCAGCTGTGGTGATGATGATGGTTGTGGTTGGAATTAAACTAAATTTCAAATAAAAACTTTGCGGTTATCTTTTATACTAGATTATTACTTTCTGTTTATTGCTTCGATTCGTTTTTTATTTATTTTATTTTTATGCTATTGTTATAGATTTAGTTTTACAAAAAATACAAATAGCCTTTTTGTTACAGGGTTCTTCTCTTCGTTAGTTATATTTGCAAATAGTTGTCTTCGAGGTTTTTATTTAGTATAGCAATGAATCATGGACATATATATTATAGTATTCCATATTTAAACTCTGAGAATTTGTGCCTGAAATGTCTCAATCGAAGCTTATATAGGTCAACATGCATTAGTTTAAATTTGTGCCAATTTATTCATGTTGCTTGGCTATATATTTTTCAAGCCAGAGGTATCCAAAACTTCACATTGCAAGCGGCGTACACTATTACGTACCAGCTTAAATTTTATTAAGTGCAATTACCAGTTAGATATCATATATATGTATAGCAAATTATCATTCAATGACCATATATTACGCACTGGCACCCAGATATAGTGTAAAACTCTACTGGGTAAATTCATTGATCTACTGTTAGGGCATCACTAAAAATTTTAAAAAAAATTATCGGATTAGCCATCATTAGAGTCTAAATCAGAGCTCTTAGAATATATTGTTCAATATTTTTGCAACGATCGATATTGACTGATTTCTTTGTCGTATAAATCGTCCTTAGAATAACCCAACCGGGTGTCTATATAGATTCGATATAATACCACAGATTATTCATTATGTGGCGCTTAGAAGGAAGAAATAAAAATTTGTATAAGCTATAGCTATTTTTAGTTATCGCTCATCATAATTACAACTCAGGGGTAAAGCAAACAGCATTAAAAGTTTCCTTATTCAAGGTTGGCAGCCGCAGGTGCACGTATGCCTTGGACTAGTGAAAAGCCGCGCTTGAATTTCTCCTGCGAACAAGCACCACCAGATATTTTCTGATCTGTATATATCTGGAAACTAGAGTATATATGCATCGTGATAATTGCAAAACAGTGGATGGATAGTGAACTGGTTAAAACAAACAACGATCTATAGTCGTAAGATATACTAGTGCTCAGAAGATTTTTAAGAACAATGATTAGAGCATTATACTTCTGCAAGATCTAGGCGCTTAGATAAGTTATATACGTTCGAAGGAAGACTCAACGTATCTCTCAACAAGAGCATTTGTACGCATTATAATTAGATCTCAAACCAAAAGTATAAATGATCAAGGTTACTCTATCAATCATTTTCAACTTCTGAAGCTTTCATTGATCATTGTTTCTTCATTTTCATTCTGATTTTTAAGTCGGTTTTATCACATCAAAACAACCAGAAAAAAAGGTCATATTACTAAACGATGAAGTTGAAAGCATTCTTTTTGTTAGCAACTGGATATACAGTTGTAGCAGCTTCCAGTGATCGAAGAAGACTAATTGGTGAAATTAGTAACGAAGATGATGACTCCAGTAATGTTATATACTCAGAAATCAGACCAATTACAACCATTGAAGACTCTGATGAAGTTTACAGTACTAAAACTATTACAGAATTAGTCTCAGCTACTCCAGTAATTGATGACGTACCATATTTAACCATTACTGAGACTGTTGTGTTGGAAGATAATGAACCATTAGAAACTGATGAACCTTGCTACAGTTGTGATATAGAAGTTTCTACTTCCACTGTGATTATTCCTGATACTTTGACAGTTCTTGATGGTATGAAGGCTGGGGCTACTCCAGTTTCTACAATTTTTCAAGATGACAATATTGTTCCAACTATTACTACCACCAAAACCTCAATTATTTATGGTTCTGCACCTGCTGAAACCGATGATTTTGAGGATTGTGAAAGCAGTAAAGAAAGTGCAGTTACTGTTACTGTTATTGAAACAGTCATTGCAAAACAGCAAGAAAATTTTGAAGGTGTTACTAAACTACCACTAACTGATCCCCTATATAAAATCCCAATCAAATCTAAAACTTATAGTGACCCAATCAATATTCCATCATCTTCTGTTGAACAGCTTTCAGACTCTACCAAACCAGTTCCAACTTCAAGCGGTAAAACAGTGGCAATTCCAAATACTGCGGATGGTTCTGTCAGTTATATTAGTAACTTTGATACAAGGCCCTTGGGACTAGATACAGTCAAACAATACTCTGGATATGTTGATATGAATAATAATGATACCAGTTTGTTTTATTGGTTCTTTGAAAGCCGAAATGATCCATCAAAAGATCCAGTTTTAATCTGGTTAAATGGTGGACCAGGTTGTAGCTCCCAAAAAGGTTCATTATGGGTTAACGGTCCATCAATTCTGAATGCTGACCTGACAAGTAGAAAAAACCCTTATAGTTGGAATCGTAATGCTACAATTATTTACATTGATCAGCCAGTTGGTACAGGTATGTCGGTTGGAAATTTCCCAGTTAACGATGCTGATCAAGATGCTAAACAATTGTATGAGTTTTTGCGAGTTTTCTTTGAGCGATATCCTCAATATCAAAAAAATCCATTCCATGTCACTGGTCAATCTGATTCAGGACATACTTTGATTTCATTAGGTGAAGAGATTTTACGACATCCAGAAAGAAGTTTTTATTTTACTACTTTAGTTATTGCTAATGGGTTGATTGATACTGCTACACAGTATGATGCATTTTACCCATTTTTCTGTGGTTTGGTTGGTGAACCAATAATTCTGGATCATAATACGTGTGAAACGATGGCTATAGAAGCCCCTGTGTGCATTCAAAAAATCAACAATTATAACTATAATCATGTTGGTGACCCAGTTGAAATCTTGGATTATTGTAATGATGTTACTTTTAAGAAGTATAAAGGAAACTTCTTTGATATTGAGCATATGTGTGCTCAAGAATCTCTGGAATGCTATCCAGAAGATGGGTATTATGTCCAGTATTTGAATCAGCCTCATGTTCAGCAAATTTTGGGCTCAAGAATTACTAAATTTGAAGCTTGTAATTGGAATATTACTAGAAATTGGACCATTAGTGGTACTCAATTGGCAAATAGTAGACCAGGATTGACTGCTATTTTGAATAGTAAAGTTCCTGTTTTGATGGTGGCTGGTGATGATGATGGCACTTATGGTTGGTTGGGTATCAGCTGGCTGACTAAGAAAATTGATTGGAGATATCGACCTGATTATAACGAGCAACCAGTTTCTCCATGGTGGTTTAATGGTAAATCAGTCGGTGAAGTTACTAATTTCGACATTTTAACGTTTGCTAGAATGTATAATTCTTCCCATTTAGTTTCAGTATCTCAACCAGCTTTATCCCTTACAATGTTAAGTAACTGGTTAGAAGGAAACTACAGATTACAATAATTTGCCTGAGTTAATCAATAACCACTCTTCTTATAATTGAAATAAAAGAGAAAAAAAAAAAAAAAAAAGAGAAAAAAAATTGTGGTTAAAAGTTAGAACTAAATAAATAAATAAAATTTTGCGATATATTTATAAAAAAAATTGTTGATTACCTTTAATCAAATGATAATTCTTCTGTTGTCATACCACAAGTGATGCACCTTCTACTAATAGTTCCAGGTTTAACCCCCCTAGTTGGTTCACTCCATTCATGTTTATGAAGTTGGTTATGCTCTTTAGTTCTTGTAATATTTTCAGCTCTTGTTTTCATTCTCATTTCTTTTAATTTATCCAAAAACTTTTTATCTTTACGCTTCTTTTTCATTTCTTGTCTTCTTTCAAATTCTTCGTCTAATTTTTCTTCACTACCCCATTTCCTCCATGCAAATTCTTCAACTTGATACCTCATATATAACATCATATTATTATAAGTCTTTTTATGAGGATTGGGTTTTTCAACATGTTTTAATTCTTCTTCATCTCTTAATTCTGGATCAGTTAACAAATAATCTTCTTTACATTCTGTTTTGGTTAATAATGAATACTTATCTGGATTCTTATTTCGGCAAGTTTTACAAACTCTTGTACCAAACCAATTATATAATCGAAAATCAATTTCAACAGTGTGACAATCAAAACATTTGGGAGCATCTGGATGATCTAATGGTACAGGAGGTTTTGCCTCATCTTGTTTAGATTGCCATTCTTCTAATGTCATACCTTGAGGAGCATCTTCTCCTTCATCAATAATAAACCCACCTTTATCATCTTTCATTTTCGAAAAATCATAATCAATATAATTTTTAAATTTTTCATTAATTGGTTTGATTTTTTTAGGTCCAGCTGCATCCCTATTGTTTTTTTCAACTCTATTATTACCAGCTAATCTTTCCTTTGTTTTTTTTAATCTTTCTAGAGCTCTCTGTCTATTAGCTTCTTTTCGTTCCTCGGGTGTCATTTTTTTTTTCTTTTATATTTAATGTTCTAAAGTCGCATGGATAGCTAAAGATATAAAAATTTGATAAGTGATAAATGATAAAAAAGGGCTGATTACTCTCGTGGTGGCGTCCGTTTCGCATTATACGAGCGCGCTCCGAGACTTTATTTAAATTAAAAAATTTTGTTAACGGTTTCTTATTGACGCGTTTATGTTCTTAATTTTCAAAAATTTTATTATCTCCTATCAGTGTTTTCATATTAAGCATTGTATAATATTAACATCAACATCGCATTCAACTAATATAATATGTATTATAAGTCCGAAGAAATAGAGGACCTTGATTTAACGTTCCCATGTCGTCGAGCACAATTTCAATTATTAAACAGCTATATTTGGCCAGATTGGTCATTTTGCCCACCAACTTTATTACTTCATGGTGCACCATCAACGGGTAAATCAACAGTATTAGATGAATTTTTTGCTCCTGTACCTCATGCAACAGTTTACTGTGATGAATGTGTTACAACAAAACAATTGCTGCAACGTGTCTATAAAAAGTTGATACCAAATTCAACTTATGAGATCACTTCTGATAATTTTTCAACATTTTTAGCGGCATTGGAGAAAAATATTGATATGAGTGAAGGGATAAATGTTTTAATTCTTGATAGAATTGATCAATTTCCTGATCTCAATACAGATTTGATTAATTGTTTCACAAGACATGCAGAATTAGCAAGAACTAATTTGATTGTGATTTTCACTATAAGTTCATTACAACCTAGATCTTTAGTATCAACAAATGTACCTATGATTCATTTCCCAAAATATACTCAAGAAGAGGCTATTCAAATTATGAAAGCTTCTAATAGTTATAATGTGGATCAGTATCTTTGGGATAATTATGTTACTTTGATTGTTAATGCATTCAGCTCTTATACTGGTTCTGATATTCGATTGATTTTTGATATAGCAAGGAAAATTTATCCCTATTACTCTCAGCCTATTGCTGATGGTGTCATACAACCAAATGAACACCAAAAGTTATACAAGAACTGTGAAACATTATTTACAAGCGAATGGGCTATTACAAAAGGTCTTATTGAAGATACTAGTAGCATTAATACCGAGAACTTTAATAACGAGAATGATTTGCCAGAACGACAAAAATATATGTTATGCGCTGCTTATTTAGCTTCGTATAATCCTCCAAAAACAGATATTAGGTTCTTTTCAAGGGCTAAAGATTTGAGAATTACTAAAAGACAAGTTAAGAATGAAGCAAGTGGGAAAAATAGTTTTATTAACAGGAGGGCTTTAGCTGCACCAACATTTGAAATGGAACGAATGATGGCAATTTTACAGGCAATTGATGAGAATTCTGAATCAAATATTGTATTACAGAAACATATTGCCACGTTAAACACTTTAAGGTTTATATTACGAACTAATACGTCTGATCCATTAAGTTTGAAAGCTAGATGGAAAGTTAATGTTGATTGGAATATGATCTTAACAATTGCTAATGATATAAAATTTGATATAAAAGATTATCTATATGAATAAATTATTAAAAAAAAAGCACAAAAAAAAAAAAAAAAAAAAAAAAAAAAATTTAAAAAATAAACTAAAAAACAATTAGTACTTCATCTTTCGGCTGTTGTTCTTGTGGGGGTACATGCTGCTGTTGTTGTTGCGGAGCATATTGGCCATATTGATGAGGTTGTGAATTCTCTTGGTATTGATCTTGCTGAGTATAAGAAAGTTGTTGTGCAGCTAATGGAGATTGTGGAGGTGGTACACCGGTAGTATGTTGAGGAGCCATTGGTGCGTTTGGTGCGTATTCTATTGGGGGAGCTGAAGGAGCCATTCCACTTGGTGACATTGGTTGATAAGGATGTGTTGAATTATTAACAGGTGGTGGGCTTTGATAGTTGGTGGTATAAGGAGATTGAGGAGTATTAGCAGCATAAGGTTGATAATTTGAAAGATTTCTTGATAATCTTTCTTCTAGCATTTGATCATAATATCTCGCTACTGTTGTTAATTTGCCATGCATATCAACAAGTTTATCATATTTTTCAATTGATGTACCTAAATTTCTGGCCAATTTTGGTCTCATTGCTGATACACTTTCATTTAAAGATTGAATTTTTGAATCTTGTAAAATAGTACCATGAGGTTGTGACTGTAAACTCTCAACTAAATGAATATATCTATACAAAATCTCTTCTTCTAATGGAGTAAATTCATCAGGATCTGGTTGCGCTTGTATTGGAACTGATTCTTCTTGATTAGATGTTGATGCAGGTTGATTAGTATTAGAATAGAAAGTATTAGTATTATTATTATTACTGTTCTCATTGTTAGTGTTGGCTTCCTTGTTACCATCCATATCAGCTAAACTTGCTGCTATTGCAGCTTTTAAATCATCATCGTCTTCTTCTTCAACGGTTTTTGTAGTTTGAGTAGTGGTTGGAACTGATGATTGTGTATTAGACGGGTTAGTTGGTGCTGGTGCTGGTCCTTGGCTGGTTTGTAAACTTAATGCTATAGCCTTCTTTAAATCTTCATCCTCTTCATCAATAGCTGGTGTCGATGCAGATGTTACAGGTTTTGGCGTATTACCAGGATATGATGATTGTGTTGAGCCAGCACTAGTTGTTCTTTTCAAGAAAGGATTATTACTATTGCTACTATTTGACAATCTTCGATCACTTTTATGTTTCTTTGATAACAATTTTCCATAGCAGTCATCACATACCCTTACTGGTTCATTGATGCCATAATGAGGCAAAGGTAAGTAATTTTGACAATATTTTTGAATATATGCTCCACCACAATTTCGACAATGGTGCTGTCTATTAACAAAAGAAAATGGCGTACCGCTTTTCATACAAGTATCTGAATCAACCCATTCTGGTGGTGCCGAAGTATCGATAAAAGATGACCCCAATTTTGGTTGTTCAGGAAATTGAAACCCTTCGCTTCTTAGTTGATTATAAATTTTATTTACATAACTTAAAGAAACTTGTCCATCAAATGCATTTGCCCACGATTGAATATATGATAACATTGCATCTTGTACTTCTCGATTAATAACTCCAGAAGGTGGCTTTAATACTAACATTGCAGTATCCATAAATTCTCTTGATGCTATTTCTGTTAAAAAGTGTGAACCACCATTTTTTATACAAGTATCTATTAAATGTAAAGTTGATATTTTAACGTTTGGATTTTTATTCAATAACCGTCTTTTCAAAGATCTCATTGCATCCTTTGCAGGTACTGTTTTTGACCTAATCAAATCACAAATTTCCAAATTCAACTGTAAATCTTGCTCACCAGTTGGTAAATTCTCTGAGGTAGCTTTTTCTACCTGCTCATCTATTGAAACTGATGAAAACCAGCCTGACATTTTTTAATATAGAATTATAATTTTTTGTCGTTCAAAAAAAAGTGAATGTTTTCAGTGATAGAAATTAAAAATAAGATAAAAAAGATGATTTATTGTGTGTGGCAATATTAATCCATGCGGGTTCTAAATTGAATATTGATTACGGGCGGGACAATCACCTTTCCCAAGCGAAATACACGCACAAAAAGCAAAACCGAATTTGATTATTGTTTTAAATTGTAGAAAATTGGGAGGTTAAGTTTATTTTATGGGGCACCGATCCGAGCTCTCTTTCAGCTGCTTGAGTTATTAGTGATGTAATTATTAAGTGGGTAGCTACACTGCACACTATATGGTAGTATACTGTAGAGGTGAAAGTGTAAAACGATGATTCCAAACTCTCCCTCAATATCAGCCACACTATACTAATTGATATCTGGAGAAGACGGAATATATTACAGGGAATACAACCACTCGGTAAAACAAATGATTAATCCATTGATTTCGAAAATCAAGTCCCAGCTTCGTATGGCAATTAATAGACTGAAGCTGGTACAGCAAAAACAAACAGCTATTGCCAAAAAACAAAGGAGAGATGTATGTATTATATCATTTTTACTTAACTAACTTAATAGATTGCACATTTATTAGAAAATGGTAAAGAACAAAGCGCTAAAATTCGGGTTGAAATCATTATTCAAGAAGATATTAATATTGAATTATTAGAAATTTTAGAATTATATTGTGAATTATTATTAGCAAGAAGTGGGTTACTTGATCAAAAAGATATTGATCCAGGTTTAGAAGAAGCTATCAGATCAATTATTTATTCGGCATCCAGAACAGAAATTAAAGAATTACACCAGGTAAGAGATTTATTAATGCATAAGTTTGGTAAAGATTTTGCTAAAGATGCTACAGAAAATACTGATAGTATTCCTGATAAAGTTTTGAAAAAATTATCAACTAAACCACCATCTGAAGAATTGGTTAATCTATATCTATGTGAAATTGCCAAAACTTATCATGCACCTTATTCTGGACTAGCAGAAGAAGATAGTGATAAAACAGAAAGTGGTGAGGAAAATAGTGATGATGAGGGAAATGCAAAAGAAAAAGTTAAACAACCAGTGGCTGTTCCTGCTGGTAGTTCATTACCACCTGCCCCTTCAAAATCAAAGGAGCAAGCAGAATTAGATGCATTAACAAATAGATTCAATGCGTTGCGTCGTCCATAGTTCTCTATAAAATAGAGTTATTTTGCATGATATTTTTTTAGTTTTTCACCAGCATATTTAACAGATTTCCCAATCCCTGCTGTAAAAATACCTTTGACTGATTGAACAGAACTTGGCCAAGAAACTGTACTTTTGATAGCTTTAGCAACTTGTTTTGATAATTCAGGATCAGTTGCAATTTTTTGATCAAATTCTGATCCAAACCGATTTTGTTCTGGGGTTGCATTATAAGCTCTGTATAATTTATGTTTAAATCCGGTTGGTAATCTAACCAGCATATTACCACGTTTTTCTGGACTCATATCTTGTTGTAAAGACGCAACGTCAATATCATTTATTTTTTCAGAAGCTGCTGATTTTAAATCAATATTTGGTAATTCATCCATTAATGGAGCATATAATTTTCTGAAATTTAGAAATTGATTATCAACAATATTTTTGATTTTATTTGGATTTTCACCATATGTCATTCTTGGATCCCCCATATACGAAACACCAGCAATTGCTAAATATAAATCACGTTCAGTAAAATTTTCACCCAATAATAACAAAGATGCTCTTAATACACTAATTAAATTCGATTGATTTAAAAATCTTACAGTAGGGTCATCTCTTAAAATCTTAACAGGTTTATGTAATCTACCTGCTAGATATAAGGTATCCCACATTCTCAAATCATTTAGCATAGTATCTAAATTAACAACTCCGTATTTAATTGTTAATCCATTAATATTAATAAAGGGATTAAAATACATTCCTGCCCCGAAATCATCTTGAACATGGCTTACAGCATTTGATCCTAAATACCTTAACCCACTGTAATGTTCAGGGTGCTGCTTAATATTTAATGAATGCCAGTGTTGAGTATGCGATACCCCAAAAATCATATCGATTTGTGGCTTTGATTTTCTACTTGCTGACCCTTGACTGAAAACACCACTACCATAAGCGAAAGCGTATCTAATTGGAGCTTTAAATTTCCATAAAACTTGGCGCATCTGTTCTCTTAATTCATTATTAATTGTAATATGCTGATTTGATCCAAAAGATTGAGGTAGATCAGAAAATTTCTTGATTTGATCATATTGACTGAAATTGAAGTCTAAGTAAGATCTCATTATAGGTCTTTGAAGTAAAATTCTGGCTACTCTCATTGTTGTTGTTAGCTCTATTTAGCTCTATTGTTTATATATGGTGAATAGTGAATTTGATGATTTGAAAAAAAAATATATGTATATAAAGTAGGGGAGGCAGGAAAAAGTTGGAAAGGGGAAGCTTTTTAGACACTAGTAAAAAGAACGTAGAAGAAAATATACACTTGATAACTAAGCGTCGGTGTCGCGGTGGTGGTAAGTATCCATGCTGGGTAGAGTTGTAATTTTCCCAGGATGAGTGCCCCCAGTTTTCAGCGGCTTTCTATATATAGTTTGGGTTCATCGGATCAATTTTTTTTACAGTTCCATGGCAAACACAACAATCTCCTTTTTCACACATTCGAACCTTATTTGTGAATCCGGATCGATGATGAACGATGAATATTTATATCAGGCGAGGGTTTTGATTCTGAAATTTAATTTGCAGACTTAGTGCTCATAAACTTGTTTCAATCATATTATGATACGTTTGACTTACTATATCTGAGTTACATTCATGCTAATTTAAATTCAGCATTTATGGCCTTTTAGTATCTACACATAAAAGCTTCAAACTCCTACAGGGTCCGAGTCCAAACTTGAAATTGGCGATGAAGTGGAGAAAAACTTGATAATGCATCCATCGGTGCAGGGTTATGATGATCAAAAATAATCCGAAAAAGGATGCAGTATTTCTCACGCTAGAAGAAGTTTTTCTCAGTCCCGCCACGCATACTCAAATCGTTTGCAGTGTCCAAAGTTGTGAGTGCACACCTATTGTAGCACTAACTTAGTGGTTGCTTTCAAACCAATTTATATATTGGATAAATGTTTCTTGTAGATATTTAGTGTGCACCTTCAGTAACTTGGTACTTATTAAGTGTCAACTACCCGGCCAACTTTTATAATATCCGTTAAGCCCTGAAGTTTAAACTTAGAGAACGTTCTATTTGAAAAATTTCAGATCTGACAGCTCGAGATCTGTAAACAAGATAACGAAATATTGCGTATGATACACTAGTTTGCTTCAAAATATATATAGTTTCTTGACATTCTGATATATAATTATTTTGAACACCAGCAGCAATAAGGTTATCACATCGACAGAATATTATGCATGAACTATTAATTGCTAAATTTTAATATCCTTTTTTGCATGCCGCCTACCATGCATGGCGAAACTAAGGATCTATTGGATATCCAAATTAAACCAGCCTAGCGATTAAAGCCAGTACTCGCCATTGAAATAATATATATATATAGACAAGACAAAATCTTTTATAATATACAAGTAGAAATACAAAGGGCAAGTATTTTTTTTAAGAACTGAATAAATAATAAAATTACTATAAGCAAAACATAGCTGCATACAGATATATAGTTTTACAAAGAATATATAAATAATTAAATAGTTTTTTTTTTTTTTTTTTTTTTTTTTTCTTCGGTTTTCATCACCAAATTTAAAATGAATATATATATATCAAAATAAATAAATAAATAAAATAGTCCCAAAAATATAATAACAGCATATATAAAAAAACAACATTCAAACCATCAAATTAAAATAAAAACATCTTCAATAACAAAAAGACCAGTCATGATTAGTTTCTAATATTCAATAATGTTTCTATTGATGATTTTAAAGCCAGTTTAATTGATTAGGTTTCCTAATGTCTAGAGCTAGAAATGGATCGTTGTAATTGAGAATTTAAATTGGCCAATTTAGCAGTATTCATATTATATTGTTTACCTTCTTTAATCAATCGGTTAACATTTTTAACCAATCCACCAGTAACAGGAGTTAAAGCAACGTCAATAACACCACCAACAGCGTTACCTAATAAAACTTCAATACCATCAGTAACAGACTGGAAAAATGGACCTAGAATAAACCCGGCTAATGGATCTGATAAACCTAAAGTAGCATAGTGTGCAACGCTGAAAATAGTACCTAAAGATGAATCAATTTGACCATCTATACCTGCAATTAAAGCAGATGCAGCAGCTGCACCACCTCTTGATGGATCTTTTTGAAAAGCAGTAACAACTTCTTGAATTCGTTGAGCACCATTGGTTAAATGTGCTCGAGCATCTTCCCAAACATGGTATGGGGCTCGTTTAACCATAAATGGTTGAGTGTCAACGGCTGGATTTGGAACAGCTGCAGCTGCTGGGATATCATAATCCGGTGCATAGTTGACAGCCATGATGGTGGTGGCTAAAGTGATTAATAAAGTATTGGACAATTGCATTATTTTAATAATAAAGAGTGTAGGTTGCTTCTGATTGTTTCTGGTTGTTCAAAAAGTTGTTAAAAAAAGATATGAGATTTATCTGATTCAGTAAAGACTGGTGAGGAAAAAGAGAATGGATCCGAAATTTGAGCGGAAATGTATCTCCTTTTAAATGCTTTTTTTTTGTAGTTGTAATGATATTCATGATAAATTTATTAATTAATTTGATCTTTCTGAAAAATTCAAATATCACTATAGTATACATTTACTTACACTGAAGTATAACCATTACCAATTGGTATATTGCATAGCCTCCATACACTACAATACAGTAAAAACTAGCTAAAAATCAATAAAATTTAGTTATTTTAGCTGAAAGGTTTGTTCGTTAATTTTAATAAACTTTTAACACCTAATAAACCTAGCTTTATTTAAATTCTTAGTTTTCTATGCACGACCAATACACTTGGGTAACCATATATTTAAATCATACCACAGTGACTTTAAGTTAAAAGCTCTCCCTCGTTAAGTGAATCTAACCTTTTCCTTTAGCTTGGTAGAATGCATCTCAAAGTGGCATTGCCAAAGACTATTCAGTATGTTAATATTCAAGAAAAAAACAGGGTTCGCCTTTATAAAACTCTAAAGGCTTCATGATCGATTGATCTAATGAAACTTTGTTTCGCCAAGCTTCCTTAATCTATTGATTAAATTTAACCCACCAGATTGAAGCCAGACGATTGGGTTAACGCCGCATCTTCAAGGTGCATAATGCGCGGCTGCACATCAGATTTACCCCTAATTGAATTTTTCAGCCTTGATAGCAGGAACCTGTAACTTTTTAAGTTTAATTAAAAACCCTGAATACATAGGCGAGTAAACTCAGTTGTAATAGAAAAACTGCGTTTATTAGACTCTTTAGACTTTACAAAAAGATATATAGACTAATTTTTTTAAAATTGTGGGCTCAGTGCATAATACTACTATTATGGGCCGTTTGCACCTTGAATGAAGCTGACATTATTTGCATTTGAATAAAGCATAAATATCAAAAAAGAACCAGATTGCAAAGAATAACCTTCTAACCATGACCGGCATCAAAACTAGCTCTCCATCAATTCAACCAAAAACTTTAGAGTAAACCGAGGTACAGTGAAATCGATCTATTTTGTTTGTAGTGGTTTTCGGTTATGAGTAAACTTAGTTGATGCTAATTGAGGTTGATTGATTTTTGGTAAATCTTTTTCATCATCATAATCATCTTGTTGAACGTTACTATATTGTAAAACTCGTTGCTTAATAACATCATGCTCAGCTCGTCTTCTTTCTTGTTCTTGAGCTACACTTTGAGCAAATTTGGAGTCACTTGGGATAGCCATTGCTGTAGCTTGTTGTTTAGAACCCTTCTTAGTAATTAAAGTATAATTAATCTTATTTAATGACTTCTGCTGTGCTTGTTGTTGTTGTTGTTGTTGCTGAGGTTTAGTAGTCATATCAACAACCTCATGAGCACCTTTCAACACTTTTTTAGCTGGCAATGGTTCATCAAAAACTTTAGCTGGACTGTTTGATCGATTATCAGGTTTATTAACTCTATCAACCATTAATTGTTTAAAGTCTCTTTCAAACTCTGCAGTCGCCTTCATATCTTCTTTTCTAGCATGAACTCTTTTTGCTTCTAGATTTTTAATTCTTTCTTTTTCTTCTCTTTCTAACTTTTCTTCTTCGGTTTCCTCTTCTTCTTCTTTAGATTCTTCAGCAACATTTTCTTCTTCCTCATCACTATCTTCAACTTGTAAACCTTGAGCTCTTGCAATAGCTTTATTTAACCGTTTAGCGGCAACTTTACCATTAACCGGTAACCTTAATTTAGGTCGAACTAAACTGAAAACATCATGAATTTGAAATTGAATATCCATTGATAAAGTTTCTTTTGTAAACATATAGTACTGCAAAAATGTCAAAAACATATCAAATTTGGTACCACCAGTCTTTTTATCATCTAATTGTGATACAACTTGTGGATATTCCAGCATTGTACAAATCAGTCTAATTCTGAAAAAATCATTTGGTGGATCTAACATCGATGTTACTACACCTATTCTTGGTGAACCCCCTTGATGCCCAAAAGTTATAAATGAATATAAGGTTTCATAAACTATTTCTTTTGAAATTAAATTCAACGCAAATAATTCACTCATATATTTAGCTTGAGAAATACGCTGTTGATTCATAGTAAAAGATGTAATTTCTAAGCCTCTTCGGATATCTTCAGTTAAATTATCAATAACATAAACTAATAACCATGGATAAAAATCTTTCAAAAATTTCAATAAGTAAGCCATTACAGGTACATTAGCATATCTAACTTTATGAATTTTAGTGAAAACTTTCTTCAATGCAAAAACAGTATCATCATCTTCCCAATCTAATCTTTTCAATTGACTAAAAACAGCTTGGAAACTTTCCTTACATAAATCAGTATAAATCAAATGTCTGATATATTTTTCAATAATTGGCCGATCTTTTGCATGAATTAATACTTCTGCATCAGGATTTGGTTTGACATATGCTAACGCACCATCAATGACAGCTTTTTGATCTAAAGTTAAATATTTTGATTGAATTTGTTTTTCCAAAATTTGTAGCATTTTTGTAAATAATGCATTAGTTTCAGGCTTTCTTAACAAGTATCTACCGCATCCTTCTAACATCGCTGCAATAGTTTGAACATTATTACCATCCATTCTTTCGGTCATCATTTTAAATTTATTAAATGTAACATGTTTTGGTAACAACCCAAATTTAATCATTTCTGATAAATATCTTGCATTGAATACTCTTCTTGAAAATAACGCATTAACTTTTCTTTTCTTTTGCAAATATCTGAAAAAATCATCCAAATATAAAATAACTTTATCATTAATATCTGGACAGATTGGCTTTAAGCTTGCAATAAATCTAACATAAAATGGAATTTTGTATTCGTCTGCTAATGGTACAGTGGTTAGAAATTTAACAACTCGATTTCTTGATGCTTTATTGTTTAATACCAAAAACTCTTTTGCACAGTCATCAACAGTTTCTCTTGAGGTTTGTGCGCTTAACTTCAATAATAATGATTGTAATTGCTGACCAGCTGTTTCTTCTTCTGCTGATTCTTTTACTTCTTCTTCTTTAACTTCTTCTAAATCTTCATTATCATCTTCAAGTTCAGGCTTAGATGCATCAGCTTCCATCAAATCATCCAATTCTTTCATAATAGCCTTATCTTCTAGATTTTCTTCCTCTTCATTATCACTATCATATTTAGCATCATCATCATCGCCTTCTACATCTTCCTTTGCATTCTCCCCTTTTTCAGATTCATCAATACTATCCAATTTTTCTTTATTGTTTTCATCATCATTATTGGTTAAGAAAATTTCCAAATTAACAATATCCTCATAAAATCTTCTTTGCTCTTCATCATCCCAAATTCCAGAATCACTTGGCTGAAATACAGTACCACCTTTTCTAATCAAAACTTCTTCAGCGGTTTCATTAGTTAATCTAAATTCTGGCATTTCTAAGCCCAAAGAATCACTTAAAATTTGACAATTACTATTCATTTCTTCAGCAATTTTGAACATCTCGTCATATTTTTCTTTCCTTTCATCCAAAATTTTACCAGTTCTAATAAATGCATCTTCATTTCTTCTTTCTAACCTTCTAACTAATTTTGCAACATCAATAACTTTACTTTGCATTGTAGTAGTATAAGCTACAAATAATGCTTTAAATTTATCTTGAAATTCTTTTGGTACCAAATCAAAACTATTCTGATCATCTTTTTTTAAACCAAGTAAAACAGAACCATAATGTTTTAATATCAATACAGCAATTGAACTAGTTGAGAAAAACATTTTATCAAATTCAAAAATTTCTTTCATTGCAGATAAAGGAGGAGGTAAAATACTACCATTTGGAGTCTTTCTTGTTGCAAAAGTTGGTACATTAAATCCAGCTGCAATTGCATCAGTTGAAAATCTAAATACTCCAACCATCCATAGCTCAATTAAAACTCTCAAGATAACTTTATGCCTATCATTTCTAGTTATTTCTTCTTTTTGTTGTGCATCTTTTGTTAAAGTTGCTAAAAATCGTTGATCTGGATTATTAATCCCAGCTAGGAAATTTGCTAATAAAGCACCAGAAAACCTAACACCAAACCGTTGATGTAAAGCTGATGCAACTTCAACACCTGTGAATAAATCGTTACTTGATTTAAACTTTGCTAAACCTTCAGTAAAATCAGCGACAATTTCACTCATATACTTTTCTAATGATAATGTAGAAACTTCTTTCAACAATGTTGATTTTGAATCTTCGTTCAAACTAACTTTACATCGTTTACTAAACCCGGTATTCTTTTTCAAACTTGTATCCAAATTATTGGCAACAGGATATACGTCTATTTTATTGTTAGTTTGATAATGAATTTTTTGAACTGTACTCACCAGTAGCGCCATCCCATACAGAAAGATTCAACTCTCTTAACTCCCGTCGCCTTTCGTTACGAGCATTTTTACCACTTTTCGACTATCGTTGTTAGTTATTTTATCTTTAATATCAGTGTGCATACCTCCATCGAGTTGACATTTGACGATTTAACGAGTGCTAATTGTGGTTGTTAGTTTTATCTTTTTTCAATGAATTGTCTTGTCAAAAATAAAAAAAATATTTTTCCAAGTTTCAATTCTGCCCGAAAACTCGTGTAGAGCGCGATTTCAATACTATAGTCATTGCAATGGTAATTTACTCACAGTGATATTAACCCCACTTGAAGACTTAAAGTCCCAATTGATGAAAAGTTATCGAAACTTTTTCCTCACTTTTTTTTTTATTAGCGTTTGCGGCAGCGGCGGCGGCGCACGCACCAACACCTTCAACACCCATAAGAAAATCTATATATTTTGTTTTAAAAAAATTCAGATAGCTAGCTAAATATTCACAATTGGTTGAGATTAACTCGATGCAGCGGTGGAAAAATGGAAAATGGTAATAAAGAATTCGAAAATGAGTTTAAATTAATACATCTGCTACATTATAGAAATAAAAATCAGTTCAGAGGTACAATATGGTGGAAAGATTTTTCAATGTTACACAGATATTGTAAAAAATACTATGAATGTAAAGAAAAAAATCAAAAAGATAAATTAGCTGAATTTATTGTTAAAAAAATAACGCCAAATGCTTATAAATCTTTTAATGGAGTTGTTGCTCAGGGACAGTTTATCACATTAGGGTTTACACTTATAGGTTTATTATCAAAAGTTACAAATATCTTAGCACCAGAAAAACTCGACAGTTTACAACCAAAAGTTGTTGAAAAAGTTCAAAAGGAATCTAAAATTGTTGATTTTGGTGAGGTAATTTCAAGAGAAGCAATAAAAAGCACAAAAAAGAAACGGCCTATTGAAAGTGCAGATTCTAATTCTAAAGAAAAGCCAAAAAAGAAAAAGAAAAAAAGTAAAAAAAATGCAATTGATGATATTTTTGGTTAATACTAATAAATATGAAATAAAGGGGTTAAATGCTACTGAAATCACCCAGTTGAGATTTGATTTGATCAATCTCAATCTGTAATTCAGTTAAATTTTGTTCTAATGGTGCTAGTTCATCATATTTTCGACGTGATTTAGCATCACTAGCCATTTGTGAAATCATATATTTTTGTTCTTCCATTACAATCAAATTTTGATTCAAATCATCAATTTCTTTTTGAGTTAAGGAAGAACTTAATAATGATGACTGTATATTGGAGGATGAAGGATCAGGATCTGCTGGTTCTGCAGGTGAAGGAATTTGAGGTGATGGGGTGCTACTAAAATTATTAGAACCATTTATATTATTACCTCTTTTTAAAACTTTTGGTACCGCTTTTAATGGTAACAAATTATCTTGTAAAAATTGTGCACCAACTTGATATAATTGTTTAGTTAATCGTTGTTCAGTTTCGGTATTTGTATGCAATTTTAATAACTTTCGTGTTAAACTTTCATATTGGAAAAAATGCTCTAATAATCTTTTTCTAATATCTGTTGCCCTTTTTATTGTATCATGAGGTGGTGGATTATTTGGGTCGTTAATATATTGTAATAAGACTTGAAATTCCGGTAATTCTAATTCAATTCGTTTTCTTAATCTTATCATTGAATCATGAATTCTTAAAACTTCAGGTTTATTATTTTTTAATTCTAATTCAAAGTTTTTCTTTGCAAAAATTGTATTTTTACAATCTCCACATAATCTTATTGATAAATCACTTTGGTTTGGAACTTTAGCAATCCCTTTTTGTAGTTTTTCAGATAAAATACCTAATTGAACATTTTTTGAACATTCCGTATTAATATCTGCACAAATAACCAACCCACAAACTCTACAATGATGCTTTCGTAAAGTATATCCAAATTTTTGTGTACATATGCGACAATTTGTAACTTCATTATCATCTTCCCATGTTGCCACTGATCTTTCGGCTTTTTTACGTTTTTGAATTCTTGTATAATTCAATAACCCAGAATCATCACAAAATGGTCTTAATATTTCTATCAACTTCACCAATCGTTTTTCTAGTCTATTAACTTCCAATTCTCTAATATCAATATGCTCTTGTCTTGATGCTTTGAAACTCCCCATTAAATCTTTTACTAACCCAGAATGATCATTATATCCTTTTCTTGATTTAAAGCAAGTCTCACATACTCTATACCATTTACCAATCTCAGGATTATGCTTTGCTTGTGGAGACAATTTAATTTGATATTTAGTATGCATATTACAGAATAATTTCCCACATTGTCGGCAATTTACTACTCCATTTCTTGAATTCAAAACTTTGTCACACAAAATCTCACTACATCTATCAAATCCATTATTTTTTGGTCGTTGCCAATGTTTCTTTGTAATTTCATCAATAACAGGAGTTGAAGGGCGTTTAGGTGTAGAGTCTTGGCTTGTATTAGCACTTTGATCATCTTGATCAAACAGATCAAATTTACTAAATCCATTTTGAAATACTGAAGTCATTGATTGTAATTGTTTTGCTTTTTCAACTTTTTTTTTAAACCAACTTTTAATTTCATCATTTTCAACTTTTGGAACTTCGGAATGCGCATCATCTAGATGTCTATTTAGTTGTAACAATGTAACCATAGATTCATCACAAATTGGGCAGTTCATTGCATTGGTTGTTTCATCCGATGTATTAGATGATAAAGATTCCATACTTTGTAAACTATCTGATGGTGATTGTATTCTAGAAGGGGTGGTTGATGAACTAGAGGTGTTTCTTTTATGAGTTGTCTCAGGCACCGTCAGGGGCACACTTTTGCCAAACACCCTAGGTTTCGACATTGTTATCCCTTATGTACCTTGTGGTCGTTTATTGATCAAAAGAAGAAGAAAAAAAGTGATGTTGTTATTACCGGTTTAAGTGTATCTCCGCAGATTAGGTACTATTGGGATTAAATCTAATATTTTATTGATGCAAGAATTTAATACCGTTAAATTATTAAATTGGAATTTTTCCTTCTTTTAAATTTTGAATTTTTTTTTTTTTTTTTTTTTTATTTTATTTTAAAAAAGTCACGATATTTTTTTAATTCAAGAGATTTTGAAATAAGTATCAAGTTGGAGGGTTATTTTGGAGAACTAATAGGACATTTTGGACTTATTAAATAGATCATACTTTGGATGTTAACGCGTTTTTCGAATTTATTTGATTTTTTGATACCACTTGTCAATAGGAATTAAAAAAGATGGTGGTTGCATATATCGACTTAGCATATTTTGATGATTTATTAGTGGATTGTTTAATAGATAGAATTTTTTATTGGTCGAGTATTCGTAAAGTACGTGATTATAAACCTATTAGAGGGATAAAAAACGAACAAATATTGGAAATTGTTAAAGGAGTTACAACAAACAGTTATAATAGTGCAAAAGCAGTTGAATTATTTATATCAATACCTTCTATTAAAACCTTTTTAAGTAGATTTCGAGAAGAATCAACAAAATTAGAATTTGAACGACATGTTAAACGATATATGAACATTTATTACACTGATTGTGCATTTGGAATTGAAGTTACTGATAGATACTTGAAACGATCTCATCAAAAGGAAGCATGTGTTATTAGTAGGAAAAATTTCGCACCCGATGAACAAATAAAATATTTGGTAGGATATTTATCAACATTATCAGAAGAAGAGGAGGATGAATTGAAAAAGGGACAAGATTTTTCAATTATTAATTCAGCAAGAAGAGGTGCAAACTGTATGATGTTAGGGCCTGCAAGGTTTGTGAATCATGATTGTAATGCTAATGCGAAATTTGTATCAAACAGTAAAGTTATGGCAATTTATGCAAATAGAAGAATTGGTATTGGAGAAGAAATAACAGTTGAATATTCACCCAATTATTTTGGAAAAAATAATAGAGAATGTTTATGTTTAACCTGTGAATCTAGAGGAGTTAATGGATTTAGTAATTCAGAATATACTGTAATTTCTGATACAGAATTTGAACAAGATTATTCTGATAATGAAAGTACGAAAAGTGATTTATCGGTGGTTGCAAATGCTGATACTCCAATGTCATCTATTGAACCTCCTGACAGTAGTTTACCATCAAGTGGGAGAGGTAGTGAAGAGCCAGAATATGTTAGCACTCTTAATGGGAATAAAAAACGAGGATTAAGACCCAGAAAATCACCCAAAAAACAAATTATCAAACCATTATCAAGAACAGAATTATTAAATCAAATTAAATTATTATCAAAAAGTTATAATAGTGAACCATTCGATGAATCACTGATAAATACATGCTTAAATTGTGAAAATTGCAAAGTACCATTCATTAGAGTACCAGAGCATGATGCAAGTTTAATGTACTCAGTTCGAAGGTTTTGTCCAAGATGTTTTAGGCATGCCAAGTTATATAATTCATTTTGGCCAAGTAGTATGGCTCAAGAGGAAATTATTGAACTGTACAAACCAGAGAATGAGAAAGAAGAATCATCAGAGAGTGAAGATGAGGAGGGAAAAGAAGAAGAGGAAGAAGAAAATACCAGAATTAAATATAGAAAATCTATGAAAGCTACTAACAATATTACTAACCTAAATCATGAATTTACAAAGAAGAAAAAATTCAAGCCACTACCTGCGGTACCGGATGAAGAATTTCATAATCAAAAACCAAGACGATTAAGTGCATGGTTATTGAAACGATTAGCAGACGAGGATCATTCAATTGATAGAAGAAAAATTCGCAGAACCCAGAGTATGAATTTTGATTTACCAACTAGACAATCACCAAGACTAGCTAGTAGAAGGCAATCATTAGCTCGCTAAATTATTATCAAAAAAGAAAACAAAAGAAAAACTCATAATTTATTTATACATATATATATCTTCAAAAAACAGAGTCTCTAATTATTTGACCACCATTTGAAATCTTTCAATGTAGCATCAGCTTTTTTCTTGGTTGGTGATGAGATAGTGTTCATTTTGGCCAACATCTTAACAGATTGAGAGCTTGGGCTTACCGGAGTTGAAGATGATGAACAATCACTTACTTGAACGGCAGATAATAATGCATCTAATGCAGAGGACTGGGTTTGAGGAGTGATACCAGTCAATGGACCACTCCAAACATACCCAAATTGATTTTGATCATTCTTATCATTATTCCAAATAGAATCTGCATTAGATAAAATGGAGTTTTTATAAATATCATTTGCACTATATGCTTGTAATGTTGCCAAATATCTCATCATGATACCTTTGAATTGTGAAACATCACCATTATTCCAACAATCTGGTTCACAATTATCATGAATGACATTGTTAGAATCACTTAAAAATTTGATACCACCTTGGGCAAGTTTATTAGCTAAATCCATATGTTTTTGATCATTGCTTACTTTATTTAATTCGACCAAACCCGCTAAAATAACTCCTTGGTTATAACTCCATGGGAACCCATTATCATTAACACATGAACCATCTAATCCATCGTTAATCGTATTTTCAGAATTGATCATTCCTGTATTAACAAACCAATCATATTCCTTATTAGCCCAATCCAAATAGTATTCTTTTTTACCATCAACTCTTGAGGCTAACAATGCACTAACATGTAAAAATAATTCATTTGGAATAGCATTTTTACCTTCTTTTGCTACGTCCCACCATAAACCACCGTTGCAAGTATCATCCCATCCACTTGCCATATGATCATGTAAATATTCTGCCGCCTTTAAATACTCTGAATTACCAGTTAGATCATAAGCTCTGATCCATGCTTGAGCCCACCAACCATCATCATCATAGTAATCTCTGAAAAACCCACCTGGTTGAGCAGTAACTGCATTGTTTTGTTTACTTTCTTCTAATGCTTTTAGTTGATCACTATTATTCTTCAATTGTAACGCATATTTTTGCCCTAAATAAAATGTATTTTGTAAAATGTTTTTATCAACATTATCTTTAACACCTGGGTTAATCTGTGCATATCTTGCTACAATATCAATCATGTTTGCAGAGTTCCACCATCCATTGAAATTATCAATATTGGTACCCCATAAACCTGAAGTGGAGTCATACATGTCATATAATGCTTTAGTACCACTATCAGCACGACTGTTTAACGTGTCACAAGAGTCTGCTGCTAAGACTACTGATGTTACCCCTGCTAATGCTACTGTACTTAACAAATCAAATTTCATATTTCTAATTTGCACTTGATCTCAAGTAATTGATTGATATTTCGTATCATAGAGCGATATCTTGATTTATATATATATTAAAAACTTTATTATTTAAAAGGTTAAACTGCTCTACGGGATCAAAACTATGACATAGAATCTTACCATATATTTTGTTAGAGAAGTATGTATGTATGTATGCATAGCTAGGTTTGCAATTGAGATTATGATGCACTATGGCTTGGTGTGTAAGCTTGATTTCAATACCGGTGAGATGATTGGTGAGCTATCAAAAAGTTTAAATCAGTCTTTGATCAAAACTCGCTTCAATTTTTGTGTTGATATACGATTGATAGTCTTACCATACATCATGAAGCAGTTGTCTGATCATCATTCAATTTAAGAGCACTGTTTTGAGTGTCAATTTTTTACACTTTATGGTTAAAATGTATGCTGATCACCTAAAGTTTAACTTTGAAGAATCCACTTAAGTTTCTGGTATAAAATCAATTTCCTCAGAACCTAACTATATATTATTACTGGGGATGGTTTAAAAAATTAATATCATGGTGCATGGATTCAGATCATGCATTATAATCCCGCTCGGGCTTTAAGATTTTTTATATACATAAGAAATCTTTAATGGCAACGCGAAAAAACTTATCTGCTTACAAGTACCTACTACTATAGTCGTATACTATAACACATATGCATTGTAAATCCTTCTATCATCATTGTAACTGGTACACTTTTACGAAATTGCAATGATCGCCCTTACCTTAATTAACATTGGTATTTTTGTACATTGATTAATTTGATACCCCACTTTAAACGTTCGCTCGTCCATCTAAAATGCCCTTATCCGAGATGAAGATCATCAAAACTTTCCACCATCCATGGATGGAGTTTGCCATCCAATCAATCTACAAATGGTACAATGTATGAACAATCTAATTAATTTGCCCAACGTTTCATTTCGAAATTATTCAATTAATGTAAAAAAAAAAAAAAATAATAATAATAATAATTACAAAAATGCAATAAATGAATGCAATACGATCTATAACTACCATAAAAGCAGCAATCTTTAAAAGCTGTTAGATAGTTTGATCTTTGAATATGTTTCCACATTGTTATAATAGGAGTAGTTATAACGGTACCAGTCGAGATCTCAGATCTTTGCTTAACTATGGATGATCTGCCATGACAAGCTAGATGGATATAGCTATAGTGCACATATCTTCAAACTGTACAACTTACTTTATGGTAAGTTCGGTCTATGATTTTTGGTATTTAGCTTTTGTTATAATAGAAAAGTATAGCTTAATTTATCACTGATCTAGACCCCAAATAGCTGCATAATATTTTTTTAGCTATAAAACCATAATTTAAATTTTTTTACCGCCGTGCACATGATAGAGTTAAACTTTCACAATCAACATATGCATCTTATGATTGCAAAACTGTATTATAATATTTAGGTCAATAGCAACAGCAAAAAGAGCTACACGGAGGAACAATATAATATAAAGAACCAGTAATATCTACCATAACAGAAAAATTCATAATCATTCATACTAAATCATTATCTATATATATCTTAAGATATCAAGTTAAACTAAAGTTCGTGCTTTTTTGACCACCATTTAAAGTCGTTTAACACAGCATCAGCCTTCTTTTTAGTTCCTGATGAAACAGAACCTACTTTAGCTAATAAGTTGACAGCTCGAGAGTTATTATCACCACTGCTTGGACTTACTGGAGAGAATGATGATCTACATCTACTAACTTGAACAGCAGATAACAAAGTATCCAAAGCAGAAGAATGGGTTTGTGGTGTAATTCCGGTCAATGGACCACTCCAAACAAGACCAAATTGATTTTGGTCATTTCGATCGTTTTTCCAAATTGAATTAGCATTATCTAAGATGGAATTTTTGAAGGCGTTGTTTGGAGTATAAGCTTGTAAAACAGCTAAATATCTCATCATAATACCTTTAAATTGAGGAACATCACCATTATCCCAACAATCTGGTTCACAATTATCATGAATAACATCATTAGAATCACTTAAAAATTCAATACCAGCATGAGCAAGTTTATTAGCCAAATCCAAATATTTATGATTATGAGGATGACTTGCTTTATGTAATTCAACTAAACCGGCCAAAATAACTCCTTGGTTATAGCTCCATGGGAATCCATTGTCATTTAAACATGAACTATTTAACCCATCATTAATTGTATTATTTTCATTAATCATACCAGTATTAATAAACCAATTGTATTCTTTCTCTGCCCAGTTTAAATAATAACTTCTTTTACCATGAACTCTTTGAGCTAATAATGCACTTACATGTAAAAATAATTCATTTGGAATAGCATTTTTACCTTCTTTTGGTACATCCCACCATAAACCACCATTGCAAGTGTCATCCCATCCACTTACCATATGATCATGTAAATATTCTGCCGCCTTTAAATATTCTGGATTACCAATTAAATCATAAGCTCGAATCCAAGCTTGAGCCCACCAACCATCATCATCATAATAATCTCTGAAAAACCCACCTGGTTGTGCCTTAACTCTATTATGTTTTTTACTTTCTTCTAATGCTTCCAATTGTGAAGTTTCATTCTTTAGTTCTAATGCATATTTTTGACCCAAATAGAAAGTGTTTTGTAAAATATTTTTATCTAAATCTCGTTTGATTCTTGGGTTCATTTGAGCATATCTCGATACAATATCAATCATATTAGCAGAATTCCACCAGCCATTGAAATTATCAATGTTGGCGCCCCATAACCCTGCTGTAGAGTTATACATGTCATATAATGCTTTAGTACCACTATCAGCATGACTGTTCAAAGTGTAACAGGAGTCTGCTGCAGAGGCTACTGTTACTAACCCAGTCAATGCTGCTGTACTTAGTAAATCAAACTTCATTGTTTTCAGTTTTCAATTGATTTTAAATCGATAGTAAATTTAGATATTATCTATTTGAGAAAAGCTATCTAGTATTTATACAAATTTTATTGAAAAAGATTTTATTTGAAAGAAGTCTGAAAACTCTGGTACAGTATTCTTCTATGCTAAGATCACAATCGTGCAATAGCTTGTACTATCCACATTTTTTGAACCCTGATGTTTGGAACCAAGTTGAAAATTCGCTCCAATTTTTATATTTATCTACTCGAGTATGCCTAACTACTTCTAATAATCAAAAATGATCTACAAATTATTATTATTATGATCCATATATCCATATGTTAAGCCGTTAGGAAGCATTTTATTTTCAGGTAAAATATTCGCCGATCTTTCAAGAATCTATAAAATATGTCTATCTTTAATTTAACTGGATATATAGTGATGGCCATTATAAACTCAGATCCCGGGGTAAGTATATCTAGAATTTTAATTTCATGGTAAAATGAGGCAGAAATTAGGGTGGTCGTGATGCATCCAGATTTCAACTGCACCATGGACCATCCTCCAATCAGTAATGGTTACACATCTTTTGTAAAAACCTTCCGATATTCATGCATGCATAGACTGCAGCCATGGACAGGTTTTGGTTTTTAGACAAAATTGTAACGATTATCCACGATTTTGATAGATCCACACCCCACTTGTATGGACTACCCAAAATGCTCTAGCCGGATCAAACATTTACAGTATCAATTGATCAGCCTTTAGGTTTCGACGAAGGTAAAATGCGTATGACTAATGGATTTTGACTGAGAATGGAAATTATCACAAACGGATGGTGAAGCAGTTGGAATTAATAGATCTAGATAAGATCTACTTCACCATACAAGTACAAGTACAAGCACTATAGTGTATGTGATGGGGATCACCGCAATTTAGTAGCTAATCACGATTGCTTCTAGATGCTGCCAGCTGTTTATATAGAATAAATGACAATCAATCTTGAGCAACATTTTACATACAATGTTGATGGATATATATAGATTGACCATTGCAGGCCATCACTAGATCGAAATGTTAACAATCAACCATCATTCATATCTCGTCCTGAAAATTTTCACCGGTTTTCTCAACGGTATTCAAACCCGAGATGTATAGCAGATCCAGATCTTCAAACAAATTCAATCCAGTTATATATATGATATTGATTGTGTTTTTAACACCTGGGCACTTGATCGTCAAACCATTGAACTTTAACTTTATATATATCTTGATTCCAGATTTTAACTTTCTGCTTATAGTATCATACGATCTGTGCTATTGAGCGAATTATCCTTATCAAAAATTTCAAAACTCTAAATCACTGCAACTTACAATCATGATGATTAACGATGTCAAAGTACTCGTGAAGGCAGGCTTGGAGCTTAACTTTAGACAAGCTTTAAAACGTTGAACTTTACAACGGTACCAACCTTCGCGCTTTCAATTTATAGTTTTGGAAGTGCTTTCATATGGCATATGATTACACTTTTCGAAGTTGTAGGCTTTTTTATTTTTATTTTTTACAAATCCAGGTACCATAAGTTTAAAGTTCTGGTAGAATTTTGTCATCCACCCCCTCATCCACCCCCTCCATAGAAAGTACCCCGCTAATTTTTTAGGGGTGTGAGTACCTGAGCGTTGCTGTAGTTACAAATTAGTCGGTTTTAACCAGGCACTATCCGGATATGATTGATTCAGGAGGAATATATATACATATGGTTCTGGGTGTGCAAACACCCATCTAGATTTATAACGAGCTAGAGCTCGTGCGAGAGAAACATTTATAGAAGTGGGTAAAAGCTTGTATGACATCAGATATTCAATTCCTATATCTGATAGAGGTTGAATGCCTAGCGTCCATTTAGAATATAAATGTCTGTCTCACTGTGGAGTTTTACTATAATCCCTAAACAACTTAAGAGTTTATAATATACAAGGACAAATATCCTCCTAATTAAATCATATGTATTTTTGCGATCTTACAATAAAAGTTAACCTTAAGCTCAAATTGACAAATGGGAATTGTATACAGTTTGGCGATAAAAGCTCCAAATGTGCAATTAGTATAGTTAAAAAACGAAGACAGTAATTGCAGCTAAGACAATAAGGATAACAGAAAACTACTGTTTATTAAAAAAAAGTTTCTAAACAAAAAAATTACAAAAAGTTACACTTGTTGCTCTACTAATTCATAAGCATGAGATCTAGTTGATCCTGCACTAGTAGAAGCATTAGATTGTTGTACCCCATTATTTTTCAATGGATATTCATATAAACTATAATAATCGACTTCTTCACCATTTAAAGCACCTTTACCATCTTCCATAACATGCAAAACATTATAATCACCCTTTGGAAACCAAAAGTCCATACAATTTCTTCTAATACCATAATCAGCTGGGTTCTTCTTAGATAATTTAAAATTATTTGATCTTAAATCTTGTGCAGTGTTGATAAATTGATCAATACCTAATAATTTCAATAAACTTGAATACCATTTCTTTTTATTATGATGAGCAAAAGCAATTGATTCTCTACTATTTGCTTCTGAATTATTATTAATAGCATGATCTGCTGGTAATGATGAGAAATCTTCAACTCCTATTGAATTACCATGTTTATGCATATTTGCAGCTTCATCTGTTGTTAATCCTCGACCAATTTGAACTAATTGAACAAATACTAAAATAAAAACCCAACTTAATTGTAATGAATCCCAAATAACAAAGCTTGTTGAAAATGAATCATATTTGAATGCTCTACATAATAAATCTGGTGCAATTAAACAATCATTTTCTTGTAGTTCTGGTAATAATTCAACATATGATCCAAAATATAACCATAATAAAATTGGTAACCCAATCATAACAGATAATACATAAACAGCAAAGATTCTATGATTTCTAACACCGATTACATTATTAACCCATGGACAATAGTGATCGAATCTTGCAACAACTTTTTTTGATACTTTATCATATTTTGATCTTAAAGGTTTTCTAACATATGTAATAATACAAAAATGTTTAGTATCATACTCACCTAAATCAATCAAATCTTCAATCACTTTTTTCTGTTCTGTGATACCACTTAATTTTGGAATATACCCAGGATCCATTAACATTGCTCTAAAAAATGTATAAATTACAGTACCAAAAATTACAACAAATAATAGATTTCTAATCGGTGCATCAAATAATGATAATGGTAAGATTTTACAAACATAATTCACAATTGTCCAAAAACATGACCCTGCAAATACACCACTTAAAAATGGTGATTGCATTAGTAGATGATTTCCTGAATAAACTTGAGTAAGAACATATACTTTACTCAATTTTAACGTTATAAAAATTTCCACTAAACACAATGGAATTGCAAAATAAAAATCTAATAATGCTAAAGTTTTGAATATTAATGCAACTAATATAAACGGAACAAAAAACATTATTAAATCAACTTGTTTTTTATTCAACCATTTCTTTTTAAACGAACCGTTTGGTAATCTACCTGCTTGATTCAATGCAGTATACCATTGATTTGTTGTATGCATTTCTGTTGCCATTTTTGCCGGCGTTTTCCCATCATTTGTTTGTGCATATATATCCGATCCTTCTTCAATTAATCTTTTCATTACACTAATATTACCTCTAACCATTGACCAATGTAATGGACTAAAACCTTGTTTATCTTTTAATTTAACATCAGCACCCCAATTTAATAATGCATCTACTGACAAGGCATCACCTTGATATGCTGCCCAGTGTAATGCTGTTCTACTAGCAGGCTCAGTAAAATCAACTGGTACACCTTGATGTAATAAATAAATAACTAATAAAACATTTGATGAATGAACAGCTAAATGTAATGCATTGAAACCTTGTTTATCTGTTCTCAAAGGATCAGCTCCATGCTGAATTAATAAATGTACAATATAAACTAACCCACTTCTACTTGCCCAATGTAATGGTGTTGCTTCTAAATCGCCACCTTTTGCATCAACTATTGCACCACCTTGCTCAATTAGAAATTTACAAACATTTAATCTATTATTTATAGCTGCCCAATGTAAAGGGGTTGTACCATCTTCTAATAAATCTGTTGCACTTGCTTTATCAGGTTGAATTAATTGTTGAACTTGATATAAATCCCCTGCTTGACATGCTTTAACTATTGGTGGGAACTGATCCTCAGTATTAGTATTACTGACTGGTGGAGTTTGCTCGATCTGACCAGATGATGTTATTGTGGAGGTTTCAGCAATAGCCTTACTTTTTGATTGAAAAGCTGGCGGTGCTTGATCAGTCATGCTATTGTGAGTTGTCTTTTTTATGAAAAAAAATGTGATTAGTGATCAAAATAATGCTGGTGCTTGTTGAAGTGTCGGTGGTTTATTTTTTTTGATGGTATCTTAATTTATTTATTTTTGGGACAAATTTCATGATCCATCAAAGCTTTAAATTTTTTGATTTTTTGATTCTTGGTGTTTCAAGGGTTTCAAGGTGAGGAGTTTCTACAGTAACTCGTGTTATTCCTCTGCCGCTAGACTAAGCGGCGTAACCGGTCAGGGAGCATAATAAAGGAACCGAACTTTAAAGCAGAAAAATAATAATTCCCGATTTCTGCTGACTGCAACTTCATAATTCGGTAGGAAAGTTTATGACGTATCCCTGAAATCTAGCTATCCTTTTTGCTAGGAAAAATTTATAAGACTGATATATTACCAACTATATATATCCATATATATTGCATGCGACATTATTATGGCTCTATTTACAGCTACTATTACCAGTAGTGGTAGGCTTTAGCCTAGAGGCATTCAATGATGAAAACATGACAACCACTGCCAACAATAATCTAAATATTTATAGTTCATCTATCCATATATTGCAATAACCATAAATTAATTTAATTTTTATGGGGAAGGGGGAAGCTTTGCTATATATTGGCCGCGGGTCAAGAAAGGTGTTTACATGCCCAGAAAAAAAAAGGTATCAAAATTAATTCTAGGCAAATTTCAGCATTATCCTATAGGATGGATCGTATAATGACCCAACCTTTCAAGGATCCCTTTACCCCATATATATATATGGGCATATAAAGCCACTATTTTAAACAGTTTCAATAGTTCTATAGCTTCTAGTAGTATTTCTTATATCCCGAATAAAACTTTTGCTTAAAAAAAATTTTGGGCCAATTTGAGTGGTATAGTACATGTTGTGCATATATCGATTGAAGGACTAGTAAGCTTTGAAACCACCAACTAAATTTGGAATAATACACTTTAAACTTATTAAAATAATTAATTAGATGTTAAATATATATATATGTATGTCTTTTATAAATTATAAACAAAAAGTTTTATAAATATCGATCTGTTGTGGTCTTAGTATTGATCAACTCTTTCAATTTCATCAGGATATTGGAAATTATTATCTTTTCTAACTTTGTCCAAAACTCCCATTACAACTTGCATTTCATTCCAAGTCATTCTATCACATTCTAATTTCTCATCTCTTAAACATCTAGCACAAGCATCAGCTTCATAATACATCCCCATTCCACCAGGAATTTTGAATTCTCTAACATCACCTTCTAATCTATCACCATTTGAATCATAATAATAAATGGTAAAAGATTCAGGTCTATAAGGAGCCCATTGAACAGAGATTTCCCCCTTTTCACCTTGAATTCTACAAACATCATGCCTTGGTGTTTCAGCTCTAATTGATGTTGTTGCTATACATGAAATTTTACTCTCATTAAAAATTAGTGACATATTTGTAGTTTCATCAACATGAGTTAAATCATTTTTAATCATCCCAGATGCAACAACTGGTGGCTCTAATTTATTTGTTGGATCATTATAAGCAATCATAAAAATCCATGTTAAAGCATAAACACCAATATCTAATAAAGCACCACCGCCTAAATCAGGATTTAATAATCTATGAGCAGTTGAATTATTTTCAACATCGAATGATGAAGAGCAATCTGCCAAAACTCGATTGATTTTGCCCAGGATTTTTTCTTCATGTAATAATCGTTGTAGTTCAATACATAGTGGGAAAAATCTTGTCCAAACAGCTTCCATTAAAAATACCTTTTTCTCAGATGCAATTTTGATTAAATGTTCTGCTTGTTTTTCATTGATTGTAAATGCCTTTTCACATAATACACTTTTACCATGATTTAAAGCTAGTTTACAATTTTCATAATGCATTGAATGTGGTGTTGCAACATAAATAATATCAACATCTGGATTAGCAACTAATTCTTCATATGTACCATAGCATTCAACTTTGTATTCAATGCCTGCATTCAATACAAATTCTTGTGCTCTTTGTGATGATGTGGATGATGCAACTGCAACAATTTGATGTTTAACATCATTAACATTTCTTGTTGATGGATCAATTAATAAATCGTTACAAAATTTACTTGCAATCCCACCGGTTGCTAAAATACCCCATTTACATGTATAAGTCATTTTCTTGTGTATAATAATAGTTTGAATGTCGTTATAATTTGTGGAGAACAAATTTAAAAAGTGTGTGGACTGGAATCAGAATTTATAGTTTTTTTATGTGACTCGAAAGATTTCCGAAATATTTCAGGTCATGTTATTTTAAAAGTGGTGTGAAAAATATCCCTACTAAAGCTTCGGGCTTGGTGCATCAACCCAGATTTTGGCACCGTAAAGTTCCATTAGTGAGACTGCGGGGAACTGTTTGCCATAAAACATTGTGCACGGGCTTTTAGGTGGAAGAGATGACTTGAGACATCATTATGCAATGTTATTGTTACACTATCCATCTACAATCCATTAACAGTTTACAACAATCCTTCTTAGGAGCACCCGACAATGATTTTCTATGCTACGTCATGATGAAAAATTTTGTACTAGAATAATTCTTATATATACAATTTGTTTGATTTACCAGAACTTATTCAAACTAAAAGCAGAACTATCTTAATTTAGCTAAAATACGATTTGACGGTTCTTTAATGTCTTGAGGTTTGCTACTATTAACAACTTTCATCAAAATATTCTTACCATCGAAATTCATCATTTTCTCTTTGAACTGGTTGGCTTCTTTGATACTATCCAAAACTACAATAGCTCTAATAACTAGTTCATTATCATCTTTAGCTAAACATTGCAATAACTTTTCAACAACTTTTTCTCGTTGAATCATAACATCACCAGCAGGACCGAAATCAGCTAAAGTTGCCAATGCGCCTGCAGCCGCAAGGCAAGCCGCACGATCATCAGTATCAGTCAATATAGCCAAGATATCTAATCTTGAATTAGCAGGTCCAGTACCATCTAAAAATTTCTCTGCACAAAATGGTGACATTGATAGATTACAAATCAATTCCACACATGCTCTTTGAATTAAAGTGTTTGGTGAAGTTAATAGAGTTTCAATCTTGTCAAATGATTCTCTAACAATACTTCTTCTGATCGAATCATCTGAGCCAGCAGCTAGATTAGTTAAAGCCAATAATGATTCGAATACATCAATTAAAGTGTCTATACTTAATTGTTCACATAATGGCTTAACCATAACTAGAGGTGAGATTTTATTTGATAATGCAATTTCAGGGTTTACTGAAATAACTGTTTTAGCTAATGCACTACATGCAAACCCTTTCGATTGTTCATCCAATGATGGTGAATTTTCAATTGGTACTAATAAATAAATCATAACTGCTAACCCCCCTTGACTGACAACAGTAGATCGATGTGATTTTTCTGTAACTAAATTTCTTAGTAAAACACTAACAGTTGATTTGGAAGATAATGTAAATCTCGGACAATTTTTGCTTATAATTGATACAATTTTTGTGTCTATAATTTTTTTATTTCTTATTGTAACAATACTGTTATCTTCTCTTTCTGATTCAATTTGTGATTTGCCAGCATAATTTTTCAGATCACTCATTTTTTTCTGTTCTTGAGTAATTTGATTAGTATATTCAGTTATATTTGCTAAAATAATCAAAGAACAATATACCCAAGAAGTTTGCTTGATATGATTCTCAATAATATCAACCAATTTGTTTATTAGATTGGGTCTTTCAATAATTCTTACTTTAATTTTCGTAATTAAAGAAGTATATGCCAACCCTTCCAGTGCAACCCCAATATACTCTTCATCCTTCTCGTTTTTTAAATCCGAGTCGATAATATATTGCTCAAAATATTCACTTAAATCGATGATTTGTTGAGCTAATTGATCTCGTTTAGTTGAATCTTGTAATTCACTGGTGGCTCTAGTTTTGACCCAAATAGATGCAGCTAATAATACAATATTATTTTTATTACTATTTAATGCATCATTAATAACAGTTTCAAAATTTGTCAATACCATAGTGCGACAATCTTTGTTAACACATGATGATGATAATAATAATAATGCACTTGTAACAACTTTTTCATTAATCAAATTGGTTTTTGAAAATCTTTGTTGTTGAATAGTTGATGTACTGAAAATTTTGGTTGCAATATCTGGATTAACATGAAATAAATTGTTTAATAAAGAAAACGCTGTAATTAAGCTATCTTGATTATCTTCTATAATTAAGTTCTCAACCAAATTTTCAATAACACTTGCTGAGGTTGTGATATTCAATTCGATACTTTTTGCCATGATAACTACCACTTGTGAAGTAATATCTTTACTGAAATTGAAAGAGTTGTATAATAAAACAATTGATAAGATTCTTTCGCATTGATCAGTCGACAAGCCATTTTTTGGAATGGTTGATAAGTACTTGATTATAACAATCAACCCAGCTGATCCTTTAGCATATTCTTGACTTCTATAAAATGATTTCAAATGATTAAGTGTAAGATCAACTACATCTGATTTGAACGGTTCAGAAGATTTGGGGATAAATGTTGATAGTGCTTGTAGTTTTGGATCACTTTTTGATACTAGTAAATTGAAAATTGATTTGTCAAAAATGTTTGTGAATATACCCTGTGGTATTGATATGATTTTTTGTTGATTATTTGGTTCTGATATCAGTTCAATGATATATTCTCGTTGTTTTGTCTCATCATTTTCTGATTCGAGAAATTTCTTCACTTCTGACATTTTGGGCCAGTTTTAATAAAAAGTTGTGGGGTTGTGAAAAAAAAAAAAAAAAAAAAAAAAAGTTGATGTTCTTTTTGTCGTTTTGTAAAACTTACACTACATGTAATTCTAGCAAGATTTTTAATTTTCAAGTGTCTCACCTCCTGAGATCTCCCACTATCGTTACGATACGAATAGTACTACAAAAACAGCTCAATAAAATAAAAAATTGTCATTATAATACATTAAGAATAAATAAATAAATAAGTTTTATAGAAAAGAGCTAATTTCTCTTTCTTTTAGTCGTATCTTTGAAGTCTTTTTCTTTACGTTCTTTTGAACAAGGTGGACAATACCAAGTACCAGAGGGAGGAGCAGTTAGTCCAACACAATCATAATGGAACCATTCATATTGACAGTCAGGATTATCGCAAGCAACCATATTACCGAAACTAACTTGTTGGCAAGTACAATATAATTGTTCTTCTTCATCACCCAAAGGTTGAGGTAAGGGCTGTCTAGCATAAGGATTTTTAGTTTGTACAGTAGAAGCAACAGCTGTTGCATTTGAACTACTAACATCTGCCGAAGCAGCAGTTTTTTGTCTCTTTGTAGGTCTAGTAGAACTTGAAGCTTGTGGTGTTGCACTTCTTGAACTTGTTGCGGCAGGTGAACTTCTTGATACGGAGTTCAATCTAGCTCTACTAGATTTTGGTGGATTGACATATTCATTAGTTGTACTACCAGTATCATTAATTGTAGTAGTTTCATCTATAGCACTTAATAACCCTTCATTTTCTAATCTTTTAATATCATCATTTAATTTTTTCAAATGTTTGGCAATAATATATAATCCAGTATTCGATAAGTCCATTTTTTGTTGTTGTAATTGCATAGCTTTTTCGAATTCTGATCGAATTTTCCCATAAGTTTGTTCTTCTTTTGGATTTTCTTTCAACGACCCATGAGCTTTAATAAACTTATGAATACTATTATCACGTTGTTGAATTCTTTTACGACATTCATAAAATTTTATGTCTTTATCACCTATTTCTTCCAAAATATGTGATATTTCGGCTGGTAAGTTAGATAAATCTGATACATATTGTTCTAATACTGTAGCTGGGTCCATTTTTCTATTGTAATTTAATGATGAAAGAGTCCTTTATTACTATGTTATAATGATGTACTGAGTGTTAGTAACCGCGTTTAGTGGCGAGGATTTTTTTTTTTTTTTTGTTGATGCAAAAAATCTTTGATGGTTGTGAAATTAAAATTTGTCGATGAATAAATTAGTTGTTTTTATGGGCTGAGCAGAAAATTGGGAGGATGTGTCCTAAAGCTGGGAGGTTAGTACTACAGTTCATGTTCAAGCGGTTTTAGTTTATTCAAGCTTACTTTAACTATATATTGCCCGCCACGATTATCGGATACTCAAGCTTCTACAAGTCCAATTTAATTCTATCAAACTTTGAGGCGTTTTAAGCTTAGTAATATCACAGTGAAAAAACGCGGTCGATTAAACCGCGTCAATTAGCCTTCAGTTCAAATATTAAATTGAAAAACATGTATTGGAAAGCTGAAGTATTCTATAATAGAGTAGCATTCTCTTCATATACTGGTTGAAAAGGTTTCGAAACCATGCCGTATGATCAAATGTAAAATGCAAGCTAGAATACAAATTTAACAATACAGACTTCTTCAGCTAAAATCAAGCTACTACCGATCTTGCTCGTGATTTCAATGATCATATGCACAATTGATGATAACTGCTATTTTTCTCCGAATCCAGGTCGAACAAGTATAAAAATAAAGTTTGAGGCCTCACAGACACCTCAAATTTATGTTACTTATAAAGTTGCCCATAGCAACACTGACTAATACATGCGGCTTAAATTTCACACATTTAAATCCTTCATATGATTAAGTTGAGGTTGTACATATATATAGCTCCAGTTTATGAGTTAGCCCCCTTAGAGGATATATACTACAGTATACCTATAGAAGCATGATCGATCAGAAATTAGAAATTGTAGTAATATATTGGATTAAAAAGGAATATCAAATAAATAAAAAATTACAAACTAAATATCATTGTGTAACGATAAAGCAAAATCATATTCGATTAAGGATTAATAAGTACCTGATTGTTGAGCTGATTGTTGAAAATTACCCGCACCATTACTGTGAGCAGCTGAGAAATTATTCATTTGAGGGTTGTTATTATTTTGCGAAGGAGGCGCATTAGGATGAGTGTTTTGTGTATTAGCTAAACCTGGTGGAGCAGCTGGCGCTGGAGTAGCCGTGTTAGCAGAAGTAGTACCAACAACTCCATTTTGTTGTTGTTGCTGCTGTTGTTGTTGAGCTTGTTCGGCTTGATTATTTGAATGAGGATGGAACATTTTACCAACCATCCACCCACCAGATGATCCACCTTGTTCAACAGGAATTGGATGTTCAGAAGCCCTTTTTCTTAGCAGTCTTTCCAAAATCATATAATTTCTTGAATTCGATTTCCAAACCGCACCAGCAATATCACCAACAATTGGAATCAATTGTAACCCGAAATCAACAGCAACATTAAACATCATTTCAGTTTTTAACATAGGTGGAAGGCCACCATCAACTTGTTCAGCAATTGCAATAACTCTATAACCTAAAAAAGTATTAAAAATATCCCCAAAAATTGGAATCAAACCAATGATTGCTGACCAACCAATTCTAAAGCCACAAGCGGAAAACATTAAATCATAAACCCATGCTCTTCTTCGAACTTTTTTTAACATTTTTTCATCATTTTTACTGATACCAACTGGTAATTGTCTTTTAACCTTTTTATACGCTTTTTTTCTTGCTTCTTTATCTTTAGGATTTGATGGTTCGACTTCAACAAAATCATAGTACGGATCTTCTGCTGCAATAGCATGTTGAACTTTGTCCCCTAAAATTTTTTTACCAAAGTATGTTGCTATTTTGGACATAATGTTATTTTTTTCTCGTGGAAATTAGGTCTGCTAGTATTCAATCTGAGTACTAGTTAAATTAGCGAATATATGTAAAAGCTAGAATCTTTCGTTTCGATTTTTGTTTTTTTCGTTAGTTAAAAAAGGTATAAAGGAAAAGTCTTTTGTTAGAAGATCGAGCTGTGTTTTTTAATTTGTTAGTCTTTTTAAAATTTCGAAGGATCCAAGCGGAAAATCGAGATATTAAATATCCTAGACAAAAAAAACAAACGAACCAAAAAGTTGATTTGAATTTGCGCCTCCAGCAAGTAAGGAATTAAATCAGAAACTACCTGGTGTACGCGGGAGCAAGCATCCGTGTGGATCTCATATATTGCTCAAGTTAGCTATAGAATTTAGCATACTTAAAAGCCTTGATGAAGCCATATTTTAATTACTGCTTAAAGTGGTGTGTGGCTGTAGTAGTAAGGCTTGAGTGGGTGGGTGGCAGGTTTTGGTGCTGTCATGCGGCTTTTACGTGTTTCACCCTTAAATATATTGCATTTTATCTCCATCGTACGTTCTAGTATTATTTTCTCAGCACCGCGAGGGAATAAATTGAGGTTTTTAAATTATAGCTGGATGTAACGTTTGGAAATTTCAGACTACTAAGTGTCACAAATAACTTAGTTCAAGATTAGACTTCCGAAGCAAAATATAGTATAGTAAATAAATCTTATAGGTGCATACATCCATACATGATAGTCTGTTATTTTTCAGCTTAGGAATCAATTGATTGATCGCGCGTGCCATGGCTTTAGATGGGTAAATATCGAATATATATATTATAATATAGATTTAAATATATTATAGTACCGATTTGTTAGTCTATAATATTTAGCTAGCTGTATTGTTCTGTCATATATCCATGGGTTTGAAATATTTGAATTTATATGCTCAGCTATCTAGGATACTATCATCCGGGCTATGGGATATGCCGCATCTCCCTCCATGGATTGGTTAACTTTATTAATTAATTTTTATAATATATCCTGATACGTACTGGGTTTAAACTTTTTCAAGATCAACATGGTACGTGTATACATATATACAGTTGGTAGGGGCGCCCTAGTCTAGCTAGCAAATGACAGCTGATGCTCTATGGCGATGGAAACAAGCATATATATAGGCCTTCCTGTTGGTATATATATTTAAGCTTGCCATGCCATTGCAATTGGAGATTACTAGTAGATGTAATCAATATTTAGGCGCTCAATTAATTATAATTATATATAATTAAGCCACTACATCATAGCATTATATATAATAATTGCGATTGACCTATATATATCGACCAGCTCGGTATCCACGTATATATATCCTGCAGGGTATAGTTAGGCCCATGGAGATAAACCGAGAGGTTGTAGATCTAAATCATAAATCTAAGATAATTAGTATATACATAAGGTAGCTTGACTTATAAATATAATGAATGAGATTTTTTTCAGTTCATGAAACGGTATTCTATATATATAAATATCTCGACTAGTTATCGTTCGATCAAATATTGGGTATTGATCGATAATATACCACAACTGCAGGATAATGGCTGATATTTAAAACTATTTTTGTATATACATTCTAGCTATTAATGTAAGAGTATATTTTACAGTACTGAATTGTAGATACTTCCATTGCAATAAAATGATGTACGAATCAGGCTAAAGTCAATGATCATTGCTTGAAAATGTTTGGGCAATTTAAGTTGAAAAAAAAAAAAATTTAGACTATATATATATATATACAAAAAAAAAAAAAAAAAAAAATAAGAATAAATTTCAAAAAATACACACTCGTCTATAATACTAATATACTACTAAAATTTTACCCAGCTCAATTGTAATAATTAATTATCATCCGTTATTATCAACATTTGCGTCTTCACCTTCATTACTTGTATTATTAGCTATCATTTCCGTAAGGTGATCTCTTACTTGATTAGAATTGCTGTTACTAGTACTGCTACTAGCATTTTTTTTGAATTTTCGCGATTTATTGTCTGTATTACTGGTACTGGTACTAGTACTTTGTTCACCACCATCAGTAACGCTTGAAGGAGGTTGGTTCATATTCGGCCCATCATTATTTAGATTACTATTCGTTATAGCCTGAGGTTGAGTTGATTGATAAACTGCCGGTGGGGTTGGTAATCCAGGATGACTATCAATTAACCTTGATTGTAAAGCTAAAATATAATCTCTTAGTTGTAAATTTTCTTGTTTTAATGCATCAATAGTTTCTCTTGCAGTTTTCAATTCTTTAACTTGACGTTCTAAATCTTTAATATAAACTTCTTTACGTTGTCTAAAAGCCCGCTGGGCTGCACGATTTTGAGCGGCTCTTTTTGATGTTGATAAAGGTCGTTGTGCGGAATCCTTTGAACTATCTAAGTCCAGGTCATCAGTGTTTTGTGAAGAATGGTTATGGGTATTAGGACTATTGGTTGTTTGTTGTGACTGTTGAGATTGTTGTTGGTGCGATGGTTGTTGAGTTTGGTGATTTGGAGCTTGTGGCACATCAATATCATAATCGATTCGTTGCTTTTTATGTGGTGGTTGTTGTTGCTGTTGTTGCTGTTGTTGTTGTTGGGTTACTGCTGCTACTGCTGCAGCCGCGATATTAGCATCTACAGCAGTACCTTCTAAACTGCTATCTTCGCCTCCACCCATCATGCTATTGGCATCTATTGATCGTTGTTGCTGTTGCTGTTGCTGTGATTGTGGTTGTTGACTGGATTGTAATGATTCTGTTGGTTCAAAATCACCATCTGAATTGAAGCGAGGGTCTATTGATGTGCCTTCCATCTTCCCTTCTGTTGTTGACCAATATGATGTATTTTCCATTATAATATTGTCTTCTTTAGATTTAAGTGTAGTATGAATATCCGGATAGATAACTTAAAGTGAATGCTAAAAAACTTCGCTTAGTTAAGGTTATCTAAAACAAAGTATTAATTAGAGATGTTTGTCTCAACGGTTTCTTTTTTGAACCCTTTTTAATTTTTGTTTTCTGGTAAATCAAATATAAAGAAAAAAAAACCGATAATAACGGTCCGATCAGATTGTTGTATTTCTCGTATTTTTTTGTTGTTATGGTTTGATAATATGTATAACAGAATAACCGAACCAATATCTCAAATAAGTATTCCTTTTTGTATAAATTTTTTTTACCTTTTGACGGATCAAAGAATTAAAATAAACTCGTCTGTTTAATTGATATGTTATCAGCAGCAGAAGATAAAGTTGTTGTATTGATAAATGATAGAAACTTTTGACAGTTATAATTATTCAACTAGCTTAATAATCAGAACTTATGATATTATGCATATAGAGTTGCTGCAAACTACTTTTATTCCTAATTTGTTACTTTCAACGTTCCCTTTTGGGTTTTTACTGCTTGGAAGAAAAGAAAAACCCTTAAGCTGCTGTTATAGTTAGCTTGATTGCTTCAAAAATTTAACCTTTCTTAAAATGTCTGAGAATAACTTAAACAGTGAATGATTAATTTTTTCAATTACCGAAAGATGTGACAGGTAACTTTATGTACAATTCTCAAAGTGTCGATTGAAAAGTCTTTAAATGATTTATAATCCGAGAAGTAATCAAAATATCTTCTTTATTGTGTGTGGAGTGAGAAAAAAGTGATGAATAAGAAGATAGGAAATTTTAGATAAAAATGCTGAATCAAAAGAATCCTTAAGGGCCTTGCCACTAAATTGCTTTCGTAAATCAAAGAGAAAAAACACTTGTTATGCTCGATGATTAGTGTATAGAAAATTCTTATTATTATTATCTCAATAATAAACCCCGTTAAGTTCAGTAGTGGGATAAAATCAATAATTTAATTGAGAATATGATGCAGGTAAAAACCACCGTATTCAAACACCTATTGTAGCCTTTATCGCAATAATTAAAAAAAATATTGAATTATTGAGAATCCAAATATATAGAATAAAAAAATATCAACACAAGATTTCTTCAAATAATTATATTATTATTTTTCTCTTTGGTTGCAAATATTATTTTGTTCCAGATTGATAGAATCGCACTCTTATGAATAAACAAATAATTTGGTATCAAAAATAAAAATTAAATGTTCAAAAATACTTCAAATGATAGTGTTGATCACTGGCTTCAATATAAAAAATTAGGGTATAGAAAAAAAATTAAAAAAAAAATTAAGTACTCAGATTTGGATCGATAATATTCAGTAAATAACAATATCAATCAAATGGTTAATTTGTACTTATTATCGTACTATTTCGATAACCAACGTGTGGGGGATTAGAATATCTAGAGGTAAAGTAGTTGTGATAAGAATTAGATAATCGTGGTGTTGGAGGAGTAGTAATCAGCTAATACTAGCATTACTAATCCAAAATTAGCAGGACAAATTTTTTCCCGTTTTTTCTTTTGTACTTGGTGCCGCTTGAGAAGTTAGTTCTCCCAATTTCATAATCTATGCGGGCTTAAGGCCTTAGAGATTACATAATCCCGGCTAATTTGACACAGAAACTGCGGCTCATATCGGGGCCAGAGATCCGATCTCTGTGCGCCTGAAATATCGATCTATAGCTACTGTATCTTATGGTAATAGATCCACTTCCTGTTGCAGCATTAAATTACATCTTTTATATTCAAATTTACATCCTATCAAGAAGCTAATGATTAATTGCCGATTCCGAAATTTCAAAAATTTCACTGATTTTTTAGTACTGCTTTTTACTTCAACGCGTTTTTAAAACCATCAACACAAAAAGTCTCGTAAACATACCATTTTTCAATAGAATAAGCAACACTAGAAAATAGCTCATGCAATAATGAAAAGAGGGTTTGATGATATTGAAAACACAGGGGTAACCTCCCAAATCATCAATAATAGTCTTCTCAAAGCTCCATTAACCCCACAACTTTCAAATCATCAAAAAGAAGAATCACCAAAGAGGCATCTATCTCATGGTGTAGATTCATATTTGAAATCACAAACAGTCAAAAAATTATATCAAGCTCAGATTGATCTAGCGAAAGGTGCAATCAAAATACCTGATCATCAAAATGACATTCTATGTCAAGATTGTGATAGAAAAAGTCCTGAATTAACAGCCTGTGCTAATTGTGAAAGGGAGGTTTGTCGGTATTGTTCCATAGATGACGGATCATTTGTGAAATGTTTATCATGCATTTAATGCTTACACTTTATTTTCTATATTCATGACAATTATTTATTCTATTTTATTAATTTCTGTAATTATTTATTTTTTCTTTAATACTATTAATATTCTGCATCATCCTACAAATATGTTCCATGAAAAATTTACTACAAGAAAAACCTAAAACTTGATTAATAAGTACACAGTATATATAAATAAAAAATTAGAATTATTTTGATATAAACAACTTTTGTAACAATATAATATATATGTCTATCCAGGTGAATTGTCTTTCCTACACACAAATCTAGATTAGAAAGTTTTGCTGAGGTTGCTGTTGTTGTTGCTGTTGTGGTTGTGGTTGTTGAAATTGTTGTTGTGGTTGAGTTTGAGGAAATACTGATACAGTAGGCAATCTTTCTAATCCACCATAAGTTGGATTGTAACCAGGATTCTGAGTAGGTGTTGCAGTCATCATTGACTTTCTAAATGGATTTGCACCAGTAGATTGTGGTGTTAATTCTTGTTGTTGTGATTGCTGTTGAAATTGAGCTTGAGGTTGTTGTTGCATTGGCATGGTTCTTGCAAACGGATTGGTACCAGTTCTTTGTAATTGCACACTTTGGCGTTGTTGTTGTAACTGTTGTGATTGCATGCCAGTATTGTTATTAGCAAATGCAGATTGTTGTTGTTGCTGTGGTTGATTTGAACCATAGCCAGATGCAAAAGATGATACAGAAGATTCTGATAAAGTTGGCAAAGTTGACTGACGTTTGAATGGATTACCGCCAGAATGCTGAGTACCAACCATAGATTGTCTGAATGGGTTTCCACCAGTATTTGATCTTTGTAAAGTAGGCTGTTGTTGTAGCATTTGCTGCTGTTGTTGCTGCTGCTGCTGTTGTTGTTGTTGTTGTTGTAATTGTTGATTTTGTTGTTGCAAATGTTGTGATTGATTTGGATCTGCTGTATAACCACCAAAGCCTGCACCAGTATATGTCTGTTGCAGTGGTTGTTGGATACTTTGTTGTGAAAATTGACCTGTAACTTGTTGCTGGATTGGTTGTTGTTGCTGCATGCCAGTGTATTGATTCTGTTGAGGTTGTTGAAAAAATGGATTATGGCCAGTATTCATTGCTTGTTGGTTCATCATTTGGTGTTGTTGTTGTTGCAATTGTTGTTGTTGCAATTGCTGCTGTTGTAACTGTTGTTGTTGTTGTAACTGTTGTTGTTGTTGCAACTGTTGTTGTTGTTGCAATTGTTGCTGTTGTTGTAATTGTTGATTTGGATCGATTGAAAGTTCCTGTTGAGGAACCCCACCTGCAAACATGTCAATTAAATCTACTTGAGCTTGTTGACCAGCAGTATTCTCAGTTGATCTATTAGTACCATTTGCATTTGATGAAGACTGGATGTTATTACTTGATTTATCAGCTGGTTTAGGATTTAACCCATTTTTATCCAAATTTTTGTGAGCTTCTTTTTCAGCCATATATTGACGATGATTAATTTCAAAATCAGGATCATGTAAATAATCTTCTAAACTTCTCATTAGAGAGGTTGGTGCATGTTTAATATTTGGAACCCTTAATTTAGTTGCATGTTCTAAATGTTTAGCAATCTTTAAAAATGCCACAACATTTGCAGTTTGTTTTGTAAAACCTTCATAAATATCTAATGCATGAGTTGCATCCACTTTACTCATATCAAAATAATGTTCTAATAAATTGATAACCCCTTCATTAAAAACTTGATATAATGATAATAAATCATTAACTAATAATCTAAAAGCAGTTAACAAGATACCATTATTAACAACATCTTCTTCATAAAATTTACACCTCAATAATGCTTCAATCTGTGTGAAAACAGAATCACATTCTCTTAATAATCCTTTTTCAACACTTAATCTTTTTAATCTCCCTTCACCTTGACGATTTTCCCATCTAACATAATCAATACCAGTTTTACCATATTGTAAAGCTCTTGTTTGCAAATACCTCGCGTATTTTAACATACTAATAGCTTGAGGTTGAGGCTGTGCTTTCAAACCTTCAAAAATTTTGGCGTTATGGCTTAAGTATTCTAATGCAACATCTTGTGCGCCATCTCGAATCATATAATGAATAACAATCAAGCTTTTATATACAATGGTCCATGCTGAGTCCCTTAACCTTGAACTTAAGGCAGTAAAAACAGATCTAGCTTCGTTATCGAATTCATTGAACGTACTTTGTAAAATAGGTTCAATGTATTTCGGTTTTGGTGCCGCCATTTTAATTTTGGTGGCCCCCTTTACCACTTTTTCATAAGACATGATTGGATTATGTTGCTATTCTCTCTTTGATTTAATGCTTTTTTCCTTTTTTTTGTTTTGGAGTTAGTATTCAATAATTTATCAATCTTAGGTTAGTAGTTTTATATTCAATATAAAGTCTTTATTATGTCTAGTCTCAGCCAGCAGTGGGCTTGTAAGTTGTGTACAATGTATTGCCGGAAGTGTTGGAAAAAAATATGAAAATAAAATAAAAAGGGCAAATAAAACGTTGTAATGCTGTCTATGTGAGTAAAGAATCAAGAATTAAGGGAGGCTGGGATTTTCTTGTTGGAAAAAAAATAAAGATTAGGTGTACTTTTTAATTAATAAGGCTTGAGTGGTGTTAGGCTAAGCGGCTACTGCCGTAACGTGTAATAACCACTACAACATACACAAATTTCAGGTATATATAACTTATAAAAGGGCTGGTTGATAAGCTTCTTCAACCTGCCGAGATTCCATTTTAAACTTTCTTCAAGCCATTGCAATTTTTTTCAAGAAAATTAGGTGTGTTGTCTTTTGTTAATTGTATAAACTTTGTCTGCCCGTTTAGATCCTGAAGAATTTATCAGGCTAAGGTTAGGTTAAAGCAGAAGGTTCATTTCACGGGGCTAATTTAGATAAAGTTTGTTATATAAGTAATAAAACCTTTTTTTTTGCCCGTGGGACTATCAGTATCAACAAGAATTGACTAAAATTTTTCATCATTCTTTCTCAACCTGCATCCATGGATGCAGCATACCAGGTAATAGTAGTTGTAAGATTTCCACTGCTGTGGGTTCGCTTGTCATCATGGCTCATTCAATGTAATATATTTATATATAGTTACTATAGCTTAATTCTGGCGATAGTCTAGTTCTCTAACCTAATCGATCGAGTGGTAAAATTATATCTCGAATTTTGGGTTACTATTTGCCTGATTCAGTTAATATAGTCTCAATGTATAAGGTACCATCGAGTATCAATATTTCGTATTATCCGTCGCTACAAAAAAAGCTGTGGAAGTTACAAAGTTGCAATTACAGATTTTAATTAGTGATACATGTAGTGTGCGGTGTCCAAATTTTCAGTTTTTGCTTAATTGAGACTTATAGATGCACCATGATATCAAGATGGTTTAGCTATAAGCTTAAGGAATTCGTACTTGCATACATCCCTATATATCCAACTTCTTTTAAAAATCAATCAGAATACCGGGACGGGAGTTCTAATCTACCTAGTGATTTTGTACTGGCTTAACTATAATTAAACTGTTGTAGAAAATTTCAAGCTTGGAAATATATATATCTTGAAAATTTAAGTTTCGCTTGAACAGCCTGTGGATATACTGTATACGATTCTTATAGAGGTTTCCAAACGTATCAGTAGAATAAGAAGTAGTATCTCCATTTCAAGAAGGCTTTCAAAGTATATGTAATAACCAATCAATAAGTTCGATTTGAATAATGATAAGTGGTACCCGTGGTGTGAGAAACTCAAATCTCTAGAATAGCTATAGTGGAATTGATCATGTTTGTTAAGGCGGCGGGTAGTTATCCAGAAGTTCTCCCGAGCACGATTTTATTACTTAAACTAATAACCCATTAACTTATTTTAACTCTTTTTTTTTGTCTGAATTTACCTTCAAATTCATATTATAATTAACATATTCAAATTTATAACTTGGCTATAATTTGTTAAACAAGCCAATTTGAATGAACTTTACTGATGCTCAAGTATAGCATTTTTAACCCCATATCATATACTATATTTATCTAATTGGGAGGACTCTATTCGGGGTATAGTATCAATAATGCATCACATCACTAACAGTTGGTTTTTGGACAAAAATATATCATCAATTAATTAGGTATATAGTATATAATATATGGTACGTATCACCAAGGGCTTGGCTGTATAATAGCTTCAACCAGTTCAAATATCTATATAAAAAAACTATTTCAATTGATCATCGAACTATCTAGATAAACTTTGAAGCTATAGCAATGTAGCTAAAATAGCAGATCTCTATCGTCATATGTTGTCACGATTAGAGATGTTCACAGCTTGTGAAAATTTAACTTCAAACTCGCTCTCAAGTTTCCAATAAATGTAAGAACGTTATATATATATATAGTATCTTCAGCAACAATTTTTAAAAGCAGTATACATGGCTTGGAATAAGTTTGATCGATATCGCGGCATCAATTGAGTTTCAGTTGTAAAGCAGAAGCTTATAATATATAAGCAACCCCAAAAAGATGCCAATTTTTTCAAGTGCTTTTAATTATCAGCATTGAACTAATAAAAGCCACGATTCACGAAATTGGAATATCTGAAACGCGTTAAGAATTCACCAATGCGTTAATCCCTTTTTTTTCTTTTCAAATAAAGATCTCCTAATAATGCTTGAATTCAATAATATTGCATGTGGCGGGAGCAACAAAGTTGGGAGTTTTTATCCTTTAACCAAAATTTCAACGTCTTTTGTAAGTTCCAAGTGCTTGATATTCTCGCTTCCATAGAAGTTCTGAGACTCCCCGCAGTTTATTTTCTCTTTTTTTAGCTACTTAGCGATCTGATCAGTTTTGATTGTATCACATAAGAACCATACGATTTGTTCTTTTTGGTCTAAGCAAGTATTCGCCACCATTGAAAAAATCTACAGGGAAAGGGTATGGAGGCGACACCATTACTACGGAATCAGAATGATTCAACCAACCCTAACAGAACATTAGGATATGTTCTTTTACTAACTGTCATCATCGGAGGGTTACAATTATCATATTCAGCATTACTAGCCAATGGGTCGCCCTATTTATTAGCATTAGGGATATCCAAATCTTTAATGAGTTTAGTATGGATCTTAGGGCCATTATGTGGATCTACTATTCAACCTATTGTAGGAATTTTAAGTGATGAAACACGACTAAAGTATGGTCGTAGACGTCCATTCATTTTAACTGGTGCTATTGCTACAATTGTTTCATTAATTTTATTATCATGGTCTAAAGATATTATGAAATTCATATTAAATTCAACTGACGATGACTACATCAATTCAAAAACTGTTCCGTTTGCAATTATTTGCGTTTATATTTTGGATTGTAGTATTCAAGTGATTCAAGCAGCAACTAGAGCATTTATAGTTGATAATGTACCAACTCATCAGCAACAGAATGCCAATGCATGGGCTGCAAGATGGATTGGTATTGGGAATATTGTTGCATATGTTTTTGGATCAATGGATTTGTCTAATTTATTCCCATTCAAGAACAACCATCAATTGAAAATTATGTGTATTATTGCATGCATTGCATTGGTTGTAACTGTAGTACCATCATGTTTATTAATCGATGAACGAGACCCAAATACTGATCCAACAGTTAAACAGTTATCAACATTTGATGAGAATTTTAAGAGTAAAATTAGAAGAGTTTATGATGATACTGTTGAAGCTATTCAAAATTTATCACCACAATCAAGACTAATTTGTAATACTCAATTTTTTGCATGGATAGGATATTTCCCATTATTATACTATTCGACACTATTTGTTGGTGAAATTTATGTCAAACAAGCATTAGATAACCGAGATCCTATTTTACCACCAATAAGTAAAGAAGAATTAAATTTTTTGAATGAACAAGGTACAAGAAAAGGAGTTCAAGCACTACTGTCCTATTCAATTTCATCATTATTATTTAATTTTTTATTACCCTATATAACTATTGAAAATTATCAGATCAGCAACCAAGCTAGCATATTTGATTGTTTGAAAATCAAAAACCTAACCGTTAAAAGAGTTTGGCTATATTCGCATATTGTTTTTTTATTGTTAATTTTTTCAACATTTTTTGTTCAAACAGCTAATCAAGCAACTTTGGTTATAACATGTTTTTCTTTTGCTTGGGCTGCATCACAATGGGCACCATTCACTTTATTATCACAAGAAATTTCAAGAATTAAAGATAAAAAGACTAGAGTTTATCAACTAGATAATGATACTACTGGTAATACTTCAAATACTTCTAATATTAGTAGAAAGTTTATGAGTTATGAGCATCAAGCTGGGGTTATATTGGGCGTTATGAATGTATTTGTTTCAGCTCCACAGATAGTAGCATCCCTTTTGTCTTCAATTATATTTAAGGTTGTTGATACCCCAGATAATTCAGGGAATAGTGTTGGATGGGTGTTTAGAATTTGTGGGTTATCAGTTTTGGTAGCTGCTTATTTGACATTTTTTATCAAAACACCATCTCAGTTAGATCGTGAAGATGAAGTTGCTGATATTTAGATAGTACTACTATATATTTTTTAAATAGACTTTTTTTTTTTTTACTTTTCAACCTTTTTAACTACTTGTGAAGTTTTTTCCTATAAACTAGAACGAAGGCTGGGTCTGAAAAAAATCTGAAATCTCAGCTTTTTAAGACAAACTCCATCGATCTTAGCTAGCCCTAACACTAGTTGAACTAAATCTCTGTCACCTCCCTTAGTAATAACAAATGACCAGATTTTACCCCAAACTTTTCGAGCAAAAACGGGCAAAAAGTTTCATATAATAATAAGTCTTTCATGGACGAATAAGACTCTTCCAAACCTAGAAGTCTATCCTTGGAATCACAATTTGGAATATTTCAGTCCTTTTAAATTGAATAATTGAAACTCAAACTTAACCAAATTATCAACTAAAAGCAATGGACGCCGAGACAAAGTATATTACGGATACTATCTGGGAACCTGCTCAGCTCATTCATTCAGTTGGGAGCTGTGATTTACACGGGTTGTGTCGGGCATCTCATTTTGCATTTCTGCCATTTTGGCTGTAGAACCTTGCATACGCCTGTACTAACAACGCATGAGTTTTTCCATGCTTGATCAAGCAGGATCAACAGCATCCAGGATCATTGCGAGGCTTGAGAGCACCTCATCGATTCAAAGTTTGGGGCAAATCCATTACTAAATCTATACCATTTAGCATCATAACAATGCACTCGAGTGAATAAACTATGAGAAGGGATCTATTTTTTTGCGGGGAAAAGGTTTTAATCTGGATAAAAAATTTCATTCATTCATTCTATACATGACGGAATAATTTTTTTTTTTTTTTTTTCAAGTGTTTTGTAATTGGTCACAAGAAAAAAAAAAAAAATATATATATTTAAAAACACAATTTTCTTTATTCTTGTAAACTTGACTCTCACTTTTTTTTTTAGAGTTTTTTTCTTTCAACACACTAATAATCAACTAAATAGAAATAATGTTGTCAAGAGTTATTAGCAAACGATCTATTACAACTGCTAGTTCACAAATTGGTCAATTCAAAATTCCACCAATTTATAATGAACCAGTTCGAACTTTTGAACCAGGTTCCCAAGATCGATCCAAATTATTAGATGCTTTAAAACAAGTCAAATCACAAGCAGAAGATATTCCATTGATTATTGGTGGTAAAGCTATTTATACTGATAATACTTTTCAACAAACTTCTCCATATAATCACAAACACGTTTTAGCAAACATCAGCAATGCTAATGCATCTCATGTTAAAGAAGCAATTAAATCATGTAATGAAGCTAAGAAAGATTGGGAAAATGCTCCATGGAGTGATCGAGCAGCTGTCTTTTTAAAGGCCGCAGATTTAATTGCAAATAAATATCGACATCAAATGCTAGCAACTACTATGGTTGGTCAAGGTAAAAACCCATACCAAGCAGAAATTGATTCAACTTGTGAATTGATTGATTTCTTAAGATTTAATGTTCAATATGCTGAAGAATTATATCAACAACAACCATTAAGAAATGCTCCAGGTATTTGGAATCGAGCAGAATATCGAGCTTTGGAAGGTTTCGTCTTTGCTGTTACTCCATTCAATTTTACTGCTATTGCAGGTAATTTAGTTGGTGCTCCAGCTTTAATGGGTAACACTGTTGTTTGGAAACCATCATCATATGCAGTTCAATCTAATTATTTATTACACAAGATCTTCACTGAAGCAGGTGTTCCAGAAGGTGTTATTAATTTCTTGCCAGCTTCAAATCCAGCTGAAGTGGCTAATGCAGCAATTGAACATGAAGATTTCTCATCATTACATTATACCGGTTCAACCAAAGTCTTTGTTGATTTATATCAAAACATTGCCAAAAACTTGCCAAATTATAAAACATATCCAAGAATTGTTGGTGAAACTGGTGGTAAGAATTTCCACGTTGTTCACAAATCTGCAAATGTTGCAAGTGCAGCTAAAAACACTATTCGAGGTGCATTTGAATTCCAAGGTCAAAAATGTTCAGCTACTTCAAGAGTCTTTGTAAGTGAATCAGTTTGGCCAGAATTCAAGAAAGAATTACAAAAAGAAGCCGAAGCTTTAACTCAAGGTGATGCTACTACTGCTGAAGGTATTCATAACTTTATGGGTCCAGTTATTCATGAAAATTCTTATAACAAATTAGCAAACAAAATTGCAGAAAATTTAAAAGACAGTGAATTAGAATTAATTACTGGTGGTAAATGTGATAACTCTACTGGTTGGTATGTTTCACCAACTATTTTCAAAACCAATAACATTGAACATGATAACTTAAAGACTGAATTTTTTGGTCCATTGGTCACTGTCCATGTTTTCCCAGATTCCAAATATTCTGAAACTTTAGAAGCTGTTGATAAAGGTACTAAATATGGTTTAACTGGTGCAGTTTTTGCTCAAGAACGAGCTGCATTAATTGAAGCAAGAGAAAAATTGAAACATGCAGCAGGTAACTTTTATGAAAATGATAAATCTACTGGTGCTGTTGTTGGTCAACAATGGTTCGGTGGTGCTAGAATGTCTGGTACTAATGATAAAGCTGGTAGTGGTAATATTTTGGCAAGATTTGTTTCTATTCGAAATATTAAAGAAAATTTCAATGAAATTCCAGAAGTTTTTTATCCATCTAACTATAACTAATTTATTTATCTAAAAAAATTCTAGTAAAAAATTGTAACTATTCTATTTATATATTCTGATTTATCTATAATAATTAACTGAAATAAACAAAAAAAAAAAAAAAAAAGTTGTATTATTATTATACTATTTTTCAATTTATACGTATTATTTTAAATTTTTTATTTGCTTATATTTCGGATTAATTTTTCAATGATTGGTCGAGGTAGTTCGGATAAACGTTCAAGCTGTAGTTTAACACTGGTCGTTGAGCGCTAATATGAGACTTAAAGCTAGGGCCCGGACTGTTAACATAATACAAAATGAATAGGCTCATCGATATGATGTACTTGTGCAATTGAGTGCAATATTAATATTATACTCACATTTCAACTCTATATGGATAAACTTAATTCAACTAAAGTATACTATAGAATTCTTAAGCTGTATCATTTCGAAATCTATATTAATTTAGTTAATAAATATCCATATACACTTAATCAACCCCTATATGTATATTTTTAACATATAGATCTCGAGTTCAAGTCAACATTTGTTAATAGCATTTTATTATTCCCTTTATTTGAATATTCTGTACATCTATGGCCAATTCACCGGGAAATTCTATTGGCATAAATCAAACTATACACTATTCAATATTGGTAAGCTTAACAATAATTGGTCCTCTGCCATTTTTTTATATAGCCGATAGAGCTATATCAAGAATCTTCAGGGGCGACCGGTTTTGATGCGGCTTTAATGTTTATGAATTGAGGTACAACTAAACAAAACGAAATTCGGATGTACACTGTTTACAATTAAAATCTGTTCGAAAAAATATGGAACGTGCAACTTCAAACCGCTCGACGTATGCGATCGATAAAACCTGAAAAGACAATATACCGGAGATACTTATATTTCATATAGAACTTTCAGTAAAGCATTCATTACATGTAACAACATTAACACGAAGTATATGATATATAAATAATACGATCGACTGAATTTTGCAAGTGCATAGATTATATATAGGCTACATATTACTACGGAGTTGGCTTGACTAGCCATACTTGCAAGATCTCGAGTGGCTAGTGCTTATAGTACATTTCATTTGCTCAAATTAATCAAACTAATATATCAGGATGTATATATTCAATTGATTCATTCGCCCTTTTTTTTTTGTTGTTAATTTTTTTTCTTTTTTTTTCTTTTTTTTGGGTGGAGTTTACTTGTACATACCCTCTTAAATATTTCAGTGATGTAACTGTCAGTCTTTTATTACGAATTAAGCTTTAGTTAACGACTGGATTCGTGCCTTAAGATATAATAGCTCAAATAATTGTTCAGAATATTATAGTTTTCTCCCGATTTCTACTAGCTATTATACATACCATACTGCACAGTGTCGCCTCAATTAGCCCATATATACACACAGAATATGCAAGCTACTGAAGCTACAGGTATTTAGTCAAAAAAAAGGTTCATTAATACTTCCATTCTGCCGAATAGATTGTTAAATCAATTTTCAAAACTGTTAATGCACGATGAGGTTGATTTAATTTAGATACCTAGGCTGTTAAATGCTTTATCTTGATAATGAGGGTTCCAGTCTCAGAACGTTCGGTTCCTGAGACTTCAATTCAATTAAATTAAATGCACTTTCCAGCTGTGGTTAAGCTATTCCAACAACATGTCTGGTACCATCAGAGGAATGCAATTAGATTGATTCGCAAAAGCCGAACTATATTTAGTCGGGCTATATCTGAATAGGATTCTCCGATCCCCGTAAAAAGTAAACAAACAATCCTTTACTCCACTGGTACTGTACATGTCAGATAAAAATCACCAAATTTAGATACATATATGGTAAATCTGCAGATGGAGCTTAATAAATTGTAGCCGATAGCACAATCTCGAGTTGCTTTACAGTTAGATTTTAGTAAAAAGTTTTAAAAACTTGGACAGGATAAAATGGATATTTCGGTTCTGAATTGAGCTTAAGATTAATTATAAGTGCTCGAGATTTCTCGATGTGGAATAAATTTGCTCGACTTCCAGTAATTCGTTTCAACTTGAAGGCATATAGCATCAGTGAAGTTTTACAATCAAGCTAATATTTGGTATACTAAGTCAATCTGTTTGATGTCTCAAAACAAAAATAAGATTTTAAACTTAATTTCCTAGATTCATTGTATCTTCTTCAATAAAGAGAATTGATGCTAAAATTTCAACGGTTATCTGCTTACCCCTAGTAGTTGTACAATCAGTTGATTCCAATTTAAACGATCGATGATTTAACAGATTTTTTAATCAGTAAACTCTGCTACACAGAACTCCGGCTGATTAGCTAGTTGTCGGGTGTATAACCATTAGCTACTATCTAATAGCTTTTTAAGTTTTGAAAAACTGATGATTTTAGTATAGCGGTCTTCGAGTTTAATATTAAATCTATAATATACACCTCATCTTTGCGATTCTATTAACAGGAAAATAAGCTTGAGTTTAGAGGTAGTTTTTGCCGTAGATTTACTGTAGGTATTCAGAGGACCTCGCTGTTAGTAAAGAGCAAACCTGACAATTATTTTGAAAATCATAAGTTGTCAAAAAAAAAAAAAAAAAAAAAAAAAAAAAAAAAACTGGATGAGGGGGGCAAGTTGTGGGGTAATTTCAATTAAAATAAACAATGGAAATCATGAAAGTATAAAAGGAATATAAAGGGTCTTATTAGATTTTCCTACTTTTTAATTAACTTCGTCTATTTTTCTAAACTTCAGCTAATAAATATCAAATGAAGTTTACTCAAAAAGCATTGTTAGCAGCTGCTGCTAGCACATCACTAGCACAGGAAGCTTGGAACAAATTCGTTCAGGCACCAGATTCAAATATTATTTATCCTAAATCAATTGTCAATACAAGTGGTGATGTCTTAAACGCTGAAAATTTGTTAAAAAATGATAAATCTGTTGCAACATTAAATAGAAACGATCCATCAAGTTCAGATCCACAAGGACCAGCAGAAGTTACACTAGATTTTGGTAAAAATATTGTTGGCTGGCCAATTATTGATTTCTCATCAGCAACCAATCAAACAGGATTAAAGTTGATATTTTCCGAATCTTTGGAATATTTAACCAATGTTAGTGATTACACTAGATCATCTAAGGGTGAAACAATTGTGGAAGGTACAGATCAAATCATGGCATTAAATCAAAGCTATACTTGGCAAGCAAAAAGAGGTTGCCAATGCCCAGATAATAAAGTTTGTAATGATGGATTGCATGGATTTAGATATATGAAGATTAGTTTAGATACATTGGATTCTGATGCTCCTTATACTAAACCATATGGTACAATTGATATTAACTATATTGCATTAAATTTCTCTGCATACAGAGGTACACCAGATACTTTTGATGGATATTTCTTAAGTTCTGATGATCAATTGAATCAGTTTTGGTATAACGCTGTTTACACTAATGATAATACAATTGAGGAAATGAGAGAAGATGATGTTTATCCAAGTGGGTATACACCATCATTGGGTGGTAAACAGGTTATTTATGATGGTTCTAAACGAGATCGAGCACCATGGGCTGGTGATATCGGAGTTGCAGCAAGAACTTTATACGTTTCTCATAATCAGGATTTACAAGGAGCAGTTGAAGCAGTTTTGGCAGATTTTGGTGATCATCAAGATTCTGAAGGGTATATTCCTGCCACTACAATTGCAAATTATGGTATTGGACCACTGGTTGATTATCCAATGTGGTGGATTATTTCATTAAGAGATTATTTATATTACACAGGTTCAACTGATTTAGTATCAAAGTATTATTCTCATTTACAAAAAACTTTAAACAACTATTATGAAAATCTCAAAGATTCTAATGGATTATTAGACAAATCAGATGCTAGCTATGATTATGCATCAGTACCAAGAAGTGGTGTTGTTACATATTTTAATGCATTATATAAACGATCTCTAGATTATGCTGCTGATATTGCTGAAGCTTTGAATGACAAAGATCAAGCTAACGATTGGAAACAAAAATCTGCCAATGTTGCTGAAGCTATTAATAAGTTTATGTTTGATGATTCTGTTGGTGCTTATTTCGATAGTTCAAATACTAAACAATATCATTCACAAGATGGAAATTTCATCTCAATTTTGACTAATATTACTAATGAAGACCAAACTAAATCTATTATTTCACATTTTGATAAGAATGCTAAAGAATGGGGTAACCCATTTTTTGATGGTGATCTAGATAAGGGATATAGTGAAAGAGTTTATGCGTTTATCTCTTATAATGAAATTTATGCCAGATTTTTAACTAATAATCAAGATAGTGCAATTGATCAAATTAGAAGAACTTATGGTTGGATGGAAGCTAATGGTCCAGGTACTTACTGGGAAGGGATTGGACCTGGTGGTAATAAGTATTTGGGGGCTTATACCAGTTTATGTCATGGGTGGAGTTCTGGGGTTGCCTCACTTCTAACTGAGTTTGTATTAGGTATTCAGCCAACTGGAGTTGGGTATAAGACTTGGACTATGAATCCAAAAATTTCTAGTAATTTGACTTGGACTGAAGGCAGTGTTCATACTCCCAATGGTGCAATTAAGGCAAGATGGGATTTAAAAAATGATGGTAAGCAATTACTGGTTCGAGTTAATTCTCCTGCTAATACTGAAGGTACTATTGTTGTGAATGGACAATCTAAGACGACTAGTACTGGTGATAATCAATTCACATTTGATTTATAAGGTTTTTACAAATTAAATTCTGTATAGACTATATTAGATTTATAAGTTTATTAATTTTCTGAATATATACTTTTTTTTTTTTCATTTTTATTGCTATAAAGTAATGTATGAATAGCATCTTTACTGTCTATAACTGTGTGAACTATGAGCAATCACAGTTGATGTACTAGCTCGTTGTTTAATTGCTAAACACAGGTTTTCTTTTAGATTTTCTTTTAGATTTTTTTGTTTTTTTTATTCATTATTACAAAAAAATACTGTCTAGATCTGATCATTCAATCTACTTAACTCAAACAATTGCTTCTAAAGTATAGGTATATGAGGGTGAATGATAATGTATATACATCTTTGGCTCATATTATTGGCACTTTGTCTAAGCAATCAAATATCGATGCTCTCGGCCAAATGGACTGAGGTAAATATATATTTTATTTAGTAGAGCATGAGCCCCTGAGTAACTATAAGAGAAGATCTTAAGATCAATCTGACCGTTTTCAAGTAATTTCGGTAGATCTGAAAAAAGTATCCTCCACCGAGCGCAAATCTTGCACTGCGTTTGCCAAAAACCTTAATAGTGTATTCCCATCAAAATAACTTTATAGTAAAGCAAATGTTACCAGGTAGCTGCAATTTTTGGTGCAAGTTCGATTCGAATACTATAGGTGAGAGATGATGATAATTAAACGTTGTAATCTATTAATCATATCAATCGGTTGCTGTGGATATGCTTAATATAACGAGACCATCTAATTTTCGGAGTATTCCGTTAGGATTATTTCTTCTATCTCTTGCAAATTTAGAAGCAAACATCAAATTTACTCTTGAATGATCGATGAGATATTGTGGTGGCTGAACGTTACTTAATTTTAATAGTCTAACATTTTTGGTCGACCTGCATCCATTCAACCCAGTATGATATTGCAGATTAACATACGCGCCATTGTTAAACTTAGTCAATCATGATTCAATATTGAACCTGAATAACTCTGGCTATATTCTTTGATAACTTACAATTATAATGCATGATATACAAGATCTAGTAGAAGGCAAGTGCAATAACAAAGTGCCGATTAAATACACAAACCCATAAGTTATCATTGATATAAAATTTGATTTAACAAGATATTTTACCTTGTTGAGACCACCCTAGACTAACCTTAGCCTAGTTTAGTGACTTAATATTGAGCACATTCTTCTAATGCCTTCAAGATCTTTAAAGTGGAGATATCCTCATTTGGTGAACATTATAACTGGTTATGCAGCTTTAGGAAATCATATCTATATTTATTTGGCCGACTATACATGTGTAAATATCGATCTCGACTAAAACATTAAAGTATTCATATGAGGGGATATATAACATGCATGCATTAATTTAGGTGTGCTGTAGGTACATTAAGGTACTCCCGAACTTTCAAATATCCGTGGTACCAATGCTAGATATGGTGTCTTAAAGATTTTGAAGGTATAAGTACAGTGTATCGGATGTAGATGAAGAGTTTCAAAATTGAGCAAGTTTCCAAATATAATCTATCCACTTTATGTGTCCAGCAATTGAGTTAACTCAGTCAGGAATTACTGTCTTCCCCTCTTGATGTTTTTCTGGCCCTATTATACAATATTCTACCATTTAATTTAGAGACTCGCTTAGTGGTTAGTTCTATAAAGTGAAAACTTGAGGCTACTTTCAATATTAGAGCTATCCCCGCACAATAACCAAAATATTATAGTAGATATCTACTCTATAGACCTCCAAGAGGATGGCATTATCCACACTCGCTAAATCTTCAAATCTAAAGTGATATAGATGCTTAGTATTGATAGACCAGAGCGTGAATTTCTGTAGCTCTACTAGTAGATGTAGCTTATGCACTTTCTGTTTAAGCAGAGCTAAATTTTCGCGGGATGTGCTGAAATAGTGAGTACCGATCATAGAAGCTTTACTTTAAATTAATATGAATTCCTACATTGGATATTGATTGTAGCGTACTTCGCATATGTTTTGAAAAAGTACATCATGTACAACCTACTGTAAAATTGGTTAATTGTAAGACAACGAAAGCCTATAGCTAGTGAAAGTTTAAAGGTTGTAAACTATCATAAGCAAATTATATTCTTTCACGATCTGCAATGAGTGGTTATTTGATCAACCAATTTAATCAATAAGTATACTACCAGCTAGAGGGTGTATTATGATTTAACTTTACAACTGCATAAACCTCGACCTCCTCATCGATCAATCAGTTCAATTAATGGGATTACTTCAAGTAAGTATATTATTATTTACGGAAAGATGCTATATATAGTATACTATCATGATGATCATGCATGCGAATAGTATATCTTTAATTCACCGGTGTAGAATCTGGAGAAAGAAAAGTGTGGGGTATTTACATTTGATCAAAAACTTATATATAATCCTACCAAAAGCCACAGATAGACCGTTTTGGATATCACATATTAAATCGATCAATAAGCACAATTATTTGATCATAGATATAAAATTACTATTATAATGAAACTAAGCTCATTTGCAACAATAATTTTGATGGCAGGATTGGGGATGACGGAAGCCTGGGAAAAATATTTAAAGGCACCATCTACCAACATTATTTTCCCATCATCTATTGTAAATACTTCAGGTGATGTTGTAAATGCAGAAAATTTATTGAAAAAGGATGATAATAAAGTTGCTACTTTAAAAAGAGCAAAATCAGGTCAAGGTCCAGCGCAAGTTACTATTGATTTTGGTAAGAATGTTGTCGGTTGGCCAAAGATTGGGTTTTCAAGTGCAACAAATCAAACAGGTATTAGGCTATCATTTTCAGAATCATTGAAATTTTTAACTGATACTTGTGATTTCACAAGATCTGATAGAGGTGATACAATTACTCCAGGTTCAGACCAGATCATGGTTACTAATAATACATATGAATGGACTGCTTCATTGGGTTGTCAATTTGATAAGAAAGTTTGTTGTGATGGGGTACATGGGTTCAGATATATGAAAATAAGTTTAGATGCATTAGATTCAGATGCTCCATATACTTTACCATATGGGGAAGTAAATATTGATTATGTTTCATTGAATTATACAGCTTTCAGAGGTACTGCAGATACTTTTGACGGGTATTTTTTAAGTTCGGATGATCAGTTAAATCAATTCTGGTATGACGCTGTCTATACCAATGATAATACCATTGATACTTTTACCGAAGATAGTACTTACCCAGGTGGCAATACACCATTCTTGGATGGTAAGCAAGTTATTTTGGATGGTTCAAAACGAGATCGAGAACACTGGATTGGTGATGTTGCAGTCTCTGGTAGAACTTCATATGTTTCTCATTCAACCCATTTACAACAAGCTATTGTCAATGTTATGGAAGATTTCGGTAATCATCAACGATCAGATGGGTGGATCCCACCAACTTCAATGGGGAATTATACAAGTAATTTATTTGATTATCCATTATGGTATGTTGTTGCTAGTAGAGATATTTTGTACTATACTGGCAAAACAGATTTTTTAAAGCAATATTACCCAGTTATGCAAAAGACTTTAAATGAATATTTTGCGCCAAAAGTTAGTAATGGGTTATTAGATAAGCCATCAGATATGGCTGATTATGCTTCAGTTCCAAGAGATGGTGCCTGTATTTATTATAATGCTTTATATAAACTTGCATTGGATAATGGTGTCGATATCGCTAATGTTTTGGGTGATACTGATCAAGCCGCTCAATGGAAAAAGGAGTCAGATGATTTAGCAGCTCAAATTAACTCACAATTATTTGATACTACTAATGGTGCTTATATGGATAGTATCAAAACTGGAAGTCAATATCATTCTCAAGATGGTAATGCACTAGCTATTATGGCATCAATTCCGTCCAAGGATGATTCACAAAAAGTTTTGGATCATTTTGCAAAGAATGCTAAACCATGGGGGAACCCATTCTTTGATGGAGATTTACAAGGTGGATATAGTTCAAGAGTTTATGCGTTCTTATCATATTTTGAAATTTATGCTAGATTTATGACTGATAATGTTGATAGCGCTATGGATCAAATTAGAAGAACATTTGGTTGGTATTATGGAAATGGTGGCCCAGGTACTTTTTGGGAAGCTGTTGGTGACAATGGTGTGTTTTATATGGATGGTTTTACCAGTTTATGCCATGGTTGGAGTACTGGTGTAGCTCCATTATTAACTGAATTCATTTTAGGTGTTCAACCAGTTACTCCAGGGTATGCTTCTTGGAAAATGGAACCAAAAATTTCTAATTTGACCTGGACTGAAGGTAGAGTTTGGACTCCTCATGGTAATATTGATGCTAGATGGGATCTAAAAAATGATGGTAAGCAATTGCTAGTTAGAGTTAATAGTCCAGATGGCACTCAAGGTGTTGTGGTTGTTAATGGTCAATCTAAGAATACTACAACTGGTGATAATAAGTTCACTTTTGATTTATAGAGTTAGGTTGATTAATTGGGTTCTTGATTGTGTAATATTCTTTAGATAGTCCTATTTAGTTTTCAATTATTATTATTATTTCTAAAAATGCCTGACAAGCACTTTTTTTTTTATATCTTCAACATTTTTTAATTTTTTCTCTTTATTGTTTTTTCGAGCTATCCTTGTACTGCAGCTAAAAATTTCATATATAGATTAATTTGAGCGCGAAGTGCAATGCTCCAATTTGACTATATATATAAGATCCCAATTGTTCTTTACTTGAAATGATAGTGGTCGAATAAACTGTTTCTCATATATTTAAATATATTATGATGCACAGTTTCAGTACAGTAGTTCAATCACAAAATATATCCAGCTGTACTCTAAGTAAGATTATTCTAAGTTTTGTCAAGTGATTTTATCTGATACCCTTGAGTGTCATACCCAAGAGTGAAAGCTTAATAATATATTTTCAACACACAGGAAATAATAAGAAGCCAAATTAAATTATTTCAGAAGCAGGATATCATGCAAATTATTCTATAATATCCCCATTCTATTAAACGTATACAATCCCAGTCAATGCTATTCAGACATGCTTTTATGGCTATCAAATTAAAGTATTCATTCATAATAATTTACTGTTCCAGTGTGTGAGGTGCCATCCTGAAAAAAAAAATTTATCATCAGTATTTGGTTAACGATGTGGGAGAGCTCTCTCCTCAAAATCGTTTCCTCGAAAACCTCATCGGATGTTTAGGCTTTGTTTTTGTATCAACCAAGAAATAGAGGTTGATTCTCAAGTCCTAGAAGATTGAATATTTTAAAACCATTGCAAGCTTAGGTTATTAGAGGAAAAATGTCTCTGAAAAATCTCAAATATATGCGCTTTTATCGTAAATTTCCTCGTATCCCAAAATTTTACATTCGTACTGTACCTAGAAGCTTGCATGAATGGATATATATATGGATGGTATATACCATGGTATAAAATAATTCGAAACAGCATTTAGCCTTCTAGAAACCAAGCAAGCCGCGGTCGGGTCAAAAAAACATCCATCTGGACCCATCCCTGTTTAAAACTCATAAATAATTTAAACCTTCGATTGACAGATGAGGGCCCGAAGCAGATTTATCGCTGCAGATGGTTCCTAATTTGGTACCCAGCATAAAAAAGTTTGAAAAGTTTTGAAGAGGTCAATATTGTCAACAAATGATTGCGAATTCAAATTTTAATTTCTTGTAATACATTAAAGCCTGGTTGTAGATCAAAGTAGGTATATCCTATATAGGATAGATGCAGAGAATTTTCAATATCCTAATTATTGTGTTCTATAATTTTGAGTGAAACTCTGATCGCTGGCGATAGATAATTGGTAGTTTTTACTCAACCCAGTGACTAACATGGATCCTGAAAATAAGATATTTATGGTAGACTGTTCAGAGCAACCATGGCTGCTTGGCTTGATGGCGAGCTTGTATAACTATATGTTCACGGCAGACTTATGGTAGCAAATAAAGCTGGCTTAATTGGATTGGTCAAGCAAGCCGTTATGAACTCGAGGATCCTGTAAGTTACACTTATTATACATGTAGGATACAATCAACAAAAAAGACCTACTGCGTTGATGCAATTAAATATTATAAATATATATGAACGATCTCAATCGAAACTTCAGCTTCTAGCTCAAATTTCAGTAATGCCACTTAGAATGAATTCCTACATCATATAATTTATGCATGGCTATCTAGAATAGCTATGAAGATTAATGTTACCTCACCCAATTCAAATTTTTAGCTGGAAAGCTAAGTAGTTTATCATACGGATAATTTATTAGAATGAAACGTTACAAGTGGTATAGTTCAGCGCTGAAAATCTTCCCCGGCCAGACTTAAGGCAAACCTTTATAATATTTTTGAGAAATATTGTATAAGTTGTCTTCTATAAAAGCTACTTATGTAAAAGTATGAATCTATTATAACAGAATCAAAGCAAATCCTTTTAATCCAATTCAACCATCACCTTTAACAAAAAAAATGGATATAATCAGTTTCATAGCCAGTCCAACAGTTCAAGCTTTTCAGTCATTAATTTGCTGGATGAAAATTTTGAAGTAAATTATCATCTGCATAATATTCTGATCAGCTTTACCTAGCTTTAGACTTGATAGAATTCAGTTGAATCATTTATCAAGGTGGGCAATCACCTTTACTTCAGTTTTTTTCTCATCGAATCATGCTGAGCTTGAATCCGTAAAATAATAACCGGCAAGGTTAGATGAGATGGCCAGTGTAACACTAAAAAAATTTTTAATCAGGGGTAAACCTTATTTTCAATCTTTCGTATCCCCCATCATGGGTACAATCTCCCTGCTCCTCTGCTCTTATTTTTGTTAATTTTCTTTTATGGGATACTATTCACACTTTCAGAACTCAAACTTGCTTGAGGGATTCGAAAACCTCTTCCCATTTCTTCGGCAGTCAAATCTTTCAAAATTCTGAATGGTCGAGATCTCCAAATAATAACATGGCCGCTCATTGCTTTGATCCAAATTGGTAATGCTAAAACTTCTCTTGCCAACCAAACAGGTAACCAACTTTTCCAAAAACTTCTTCTACCTTGAATACCACTACCGACATTGCTTGGTAACGTTGAATCTGGAGAATAATATTTGGTTGCAAAAAATGGTACTTTATCAGTCATTTCAACATTATCAAATGCTAATAAATTATGGAAATTGAAATAATCAATACAACACCATAAAATCATATGAATCAAAAACCATAACAAAAAACTTGTATTAAACAAAACTTTACCACCAACTGAACCTAATAATCCACAAACAATACTTTCAGTAGTTGGTTCAATCATTGTTGCCACCAATACCATATATCTTCGAACTCTTAGCCATCGAACTCTTCTATCTAAATACCCTTTCAATGAAACCGTTGATTGAGGTTGTATCACTGAGTCACTTGTCATTGCAGTTCTACCACCATTTTGCCATAAAGCTTCTGCAATCATATTATCTTCAGCAATATATTGAGCAAATTTATATATACCACCTGCTGCTTTAATTAAATCTGATTTCCTATATAAATTACTTTTACCCATAACACATGGTGCTACACCAACAGCATTAATAGCACTATAAAATTTAGAATGTGAAGTTAACATAAACATTTCATCTAGTTTGGCACCAAAATTTGCATGCCAACCTGGTACAATTGACATTACCATTGGTAAATGATGAACTAAATGAATTTTTGGATTATTTTCAAACAACTCAACTGATCTTCCCATAGCACCTTTACTCACCCAAACATTTGAATCTAATACCCATAAAATATCATGTTTCGCAGATTTAAACCCTTTTGATAGATTATTAATCTTTGGATTTGGACCATGATAATCTGATCCAACTAAAAGTTTAGCATCAACTGTATTTTCATATTTATTAATCAAGTTTCTAACTACCTCCACTGCTGGATCATCTTCATTTTCGACACAAAACAAGATTTCGAAATTTGGATAATCTTGTTCAAATGCACTTGATAAGCATGCTTCCATTTCTGTATCAATTCCTTTTAATGGACGTAAAATTGTAACACCAGGTACTGCAGTTGGGTTATTATAATTCGGATTATGAAACTTGGTATTTCTTATACGAATCACTGTAGTACCTAATAATGATATTAATACCACGACCACATACCATATAAAAAATATTGCACTGATTATCAATACAATCATATTATGATGATGTGATCGCTCCTCTTGTATATCCATTTCAATAGGTGGGACTATGTCCATTACCTTCTTATTATTGATCGCTAGTATAATGGTTGAATAAAGAAAAAATGTGTGGAATAGTTGATGAGGAAAAAAATGTGTTGACCTGCGTTATACTTTCCCTAAATTGCCGACGAGTTTATTGATCACGTAAATTTGGGATGATCTAACTTGGATGGTAACACGACCGCGGAGATAAATTTACTCCGACTGGGCTTCTAAAGCGACACTTTCTATTTTCCGATCCGAATTATGATATAATGATCACAGTAATTTGACAGTTTGGTGGATTTATGAACGACCGCGCTCACAAATCCTATGGATCTTTAAATTAGTGATACAGGATGGATGTATACGCGTTGTAATAACGGTTTTGTTGTATTATTCTGCGGCTCTCATTGTTGAGTGCCGAAACCTCCGAACATGGGTGATATATCTATTTGATTCAAATGTAAACAAACAAGTGAGCGTGGCAGAGGTCTAACTATGTAGCCAATTGCTTGATCCATAAATATCTGAACTTGTACGTTCAATGACCAATTTCAATGATATTCTACAATATTGGTAATTGTTTGCGAAAAGTTAATCCTGTTTATTACAAAATGTGAAATAAATATATTTAATACCTACTTGTACATAAGACTCATAATTAAATCTACCAGTGGCACTTCAGATTTTTCTTAGCTAGGCTTTATAGCTAGAATCAATCAATTGCGGGTGTAAAATTATATATATACTAGTGTACTTACAACTGCTACATTACTATCCACATATATGCATAAACTTTTTTTTCAATTTTTTTCATTATAAATTTAAACTCAAGATCTCAAATGATTTAAATGCATGCTTATAACTAGTTGAATTCAAATAATTGGGGATGGCTTTTAAGTTTGCAATAATTGTTATAGCCGGCTGCTTACTCATTTATGATTTTATATATTATAATTATAATTATTCCTCAAGATCTACTATGAATACCACTTACAAATATATATATGAATGCAACCTGTGCAAATAACTCAATAAAAGAGCTCTATAGTAGCTTCTTATAGTAGCCTAGGTGTACTTGAATTTATCTGGAGAGAAGTAGGCTATGAATGGAATTAGCGGTTAATTTATTTAATGAGTTGATTGTAAATATTACCATATTGATTGTGTAAATTGATAATTAACAGACATTGATTGTGGAGCTTGAAATCTCCTGCCTTGATAGGTTCTCATAGGATCCAGTATATATACTGGTATAATCAATTGGACCTTAAAATTTATTTGACAATATTTATTTAACTAATATATATACCATTTTTTCTATTATCTTTTTTTTTTTTTTTTTTTTTTTTTTTATTTTTGATTG
>JAKTSB010000102.1:0-80403 GCA_030579975.1 Blastobotrys buckinghamii (nom. inval.)
AAAAAAAAAAAGGGAGGGGGAGGGGGGGTAAAGTATATATTGAAGTTTGGAATTCAGCAAGTTTGTGCTATCTAACGTAACATAATAAAATTCTGCTATTGTTCTAGCTTGATCTGATATGAAGATGTAGAGGGTAGTATTAATCCACCACTTTGGATTTGTATCTATATGATTGCTGATTTAGTACCGTATTCTTTACCAGCCAGTTGTCTACGCCGCAAACGTTAGATTACGAAGAACCACACGGATTGCGGTGTCAGTGTTGGTACAAATAGTTTCATTCTATTGTACATACAGTATACGGATAGAACATCAATAATCAATATATAGATTATTAACAATAGACTTCGATATATTGGGCCTCAAATAGGTTACGTGGTTCATATTGGGAGCATAAATTATTTGAACTCAAAAAACTTTATATAACTACTCAATTTTATATTGCATAATGTATGATTCATTTACTGCCACTTTTACCAATGTTTGGATTCAATGTAATTATTTGTGCAAGCTAAAATACTTCCATTCAATTAAATCGATACATTAAGCTATACCAAGAGCTGTGTAATTGCTTGTAAAAGCTTTCGCAACGATCGAGTTTAATATGAATTCTCAAGCTAATAATGGGTGTATAATTGAATGCACCCGGCTTGTTTAACTTATAAGTCTGATTGTTTGTGAGTTTTATTAGTAAAGATTATTGGTTTTGCTTAAAAAAGCAAGAGGGTAAATTATGTTCCATTGTAGCACTTTCAAGTAAAAATTTAGGCACAATTTATCAAAAAAAAAGCCTTTTCCTTCTGTAGTGAGGTAAGATTATCAAAAGCTTTCGATTATATTTAAAATATTGTCATGAAAAGGTTCAAAAGATAAAAAGGTGTCCTCAAATTGAAAGATTAAATTCACTCAATTGAGCTGTGGATGAAAGTTTGTTGGGCAACTAACTCAATTCAGCTATAGACAGAGCTCTAGCTACGACATTAATTGTATACCGCAATGCAATAGCCTGAATAATGCAAATCTAATAATATAGATAGAGCTCACTTGGTATGAGTAATGGTAAGATGAGCATCCAAACACATGTTAAAGCTTATTCCTATATAAAGTATAAAAACTGTAGTCGCAAAAGTTGCAATTAATGAGAGTCAATATTGTATCCGATACGATAGCAGTAGAAGGGGGAGTCTAATTTAATATGAACATCCGAGACGGTCGTATTACTTTGTAAATACAGTAGGTTTGACAGACTTTGTAGAAACTGACTGTACTGTGTTTCGCAAAACTTTAAAATTGGCTATTACATACGAGTACTAGGCTGCCTGAAATCTATATATTAATCTATTGAGTATAATGGTACAAGAAACAACAAAACTTATGTTGTACACACATAGTAACTGCATGCTTCAGTGAGTACCTGAATATATTGAAAAGCAAAATATTTTGATATGTTTTCCATTTACCCAGTGTAAGCGGTTACCAACGGATATTATATATCTTGCACAAGAACTCTTGCTCACCGGATACCATGGCAGGTAAAGCTTTATCCACATGTATACATCCATATATCCATATATTGTATATATACATGCAGTATCCATGTTGAAAGTTAAGATTTACATATATGTGGATGCATATCCGTTTCGAACATAAAGGTAAAATTAAAAGCTTGTCTAAATTTGAAGTTGCTTATAAAGTTACTGTTATAATTATATCTTAATCTTATAAGAAGCCCAATAATACCCACGTGGGCTCATATCTAGCTTGATAATAGATATGTGTTCACTTGTCTCCAGTACCAACTTTATGTAGGTTTTTTCGATACCAATTATATATAAATTGTTACTGTACAAATATAAAGTAGAATTTACAACGTTTATATGCGCTTGGAAGCTGTTAATAACTGATGAATTTGAAATAAGACCTTGAGATGAGTAACAAACTTAAGCTTGTAAGAAAAGCTTGTTTTGTTCACATCGATCTCATGTTTTAGATTTCGGCCCCTGCGGCTTTTCAAAAATTGCGGGCGAATATTTTATCACCACTTAAAGCCCTGAAGACTTACTATAGATTACAACCAGCTATTATAACCAGCTATTATAGGTCGAACTTGAGTTCTATTATACACCCAGTGAAAATAGGTGGACTAGATACCTGCTATGGAATGTATTTTTTGTTTCGTGTTGACTTTCTTTTACAAACTTGATATAGTAACTCTTCTTAGATTATTCCTATATAGCCATTAACAACTGTTATCAGAAAATTGTTATCAATTTTTAGACAACAGGCCATAAATAAGTATTGCGATACGATATGCTGAAACAAGTTTCCGTGCTGAAAATACCTAAAAGTCGGACCCTATAGGAATGAATCCAATAGATGAACATTATGTATAAGATTCTATACTTTAATTTGTAAGTATACTTGATCAACAACATAAATATATCAGCTAATGTCTGGGTGGTACCTAATCTTGAGTACATCATTGGCTATTCATCTATATATATGGATACTTTGAAACGCGAAAATATTAACCTATGATATGCTTGGAGGACTGGATACTATTGCTCGCGATGCTTGAAAAATATTCTATTCGGAACATTCGGTTTATGAGGGGTTGGCATATTAGCATGCTGTCTTTCACAATGCCCTTTCAATCTCAAATAATCTCTGAAATATTTATCTTGATCACAATAGGGACATTTCATTCTCCTTGGTACTCCTGATGCTAATACCATTCTAGAGTTGCAATGGTTGAGCTTATAACACCTTAATTCTATGGTATCTCTGCTGATATTCGCAAATAATATATATTTTGCGTTTTGTGAGTGGCCAATTGGTACTGTAATTAGAAAGAGATATCAACTGAAATTATTTGAATCGACATATATTGGCAGAAATGTGGGGCCAGCTGCGAAGACTACTAATTATTTGTATATTTTGGTGCAACTTTGAACTATATAAATACTTTATGGTTTAGGTTTATCGGCGTAACAATCGTGAACTGTAGCGTAAGATAATAAAGTCCACCCATGCATGGTGAATTTAAGTGAGTTTGATTAAGTTGATGAAACCCCAATATATGGGTTATTATTGATTATTATCAGACAAAGAGTCTCGTATTTCGCTTCTATAGTAGCTCATGATGTATTAGAGCTCCACCAGATTTTGGCTGCTTCATCCTGCGGCAAAACCTAGCTAGCGTCCCCGAAATTAAATTTTTATGCACTTAAAGCGGGCCGATACGCACAAGTAAGATAAGTTTTTAAGCGAGCCGTCTATGGTTTGAAAACCTATTGTTGAAGATTTATTGACATGACTTCAGCTCAGTTATCTGCAATTGAACTGTTATCTTTTCTAGTCAGAGTTAAGAAAACTACTTTTATTGGCTGCCCTATAGACCCCAACCCCTAATATAGTGTCTTTACCTGCGAAAGTTATACTAGTGGGACCCAATTAAAACATGAAAAGCACGTTTAATCAAGTTATATTGAGTATCCAAATCTAAAAAGACTAACGCAACATATCAAATCATAATCTCATTAAATAAATAAAAATAAACATGCAGTACAAATACATTTACAAAACTCCCCATTATTCTATGTTTTAAAGCCAAATCATACGGCAACATATCCTTGTTTCCCCTAACACTTTCCCCCTGAATCTGCCAAACTTTAAAATTTTAAATCAACCGCATAGTACCCAATTGACACCAACTTTTTACACACTTCTGAGCATAGCTATAGCTATATATACAAATGATAGCTTATGGAATATGTGGAACGTTTGGTATTTGTTGTCCAGGGTGCTCTTCTTCACAATGTTGTTTTAGTAAGAAAAACTCTCTAAAAATTATATCTTCATCTTTGCAATAAGGACATCTTATTCTTCTTCTCGAAATTCTATGCATTTTGTATTACTAACTATAATCAATGAATATATTGATGTTTAAAGTATTAAATTCGGGTTGAACTGAAATTTTTGGAATTTTTTTTTTTTTTTTTTGAAATGATTATGGGGAAGAGTGAGAGCATTGATCTTTTATATACATCTAGAATAAAATTATTCTATCAAACATATGAATCAGAAAAAAGTTAAATGAACAAATGTTGCAACGGTTATCCGGTATATGCACAATGAAAAAAAAAATCAATGATGTTTAATAGGGGTGATCTTCCTTATAGATAGATGGGCGGTCTCACCTGATGTACTTTATTTTTTTGGGATTTAATTTCTTACACACTAAAGAGCGTAAAGTTTTCGATCCGATGTGGGCTTTTTTATTGTTCATTGAGTCAAAAATATGACTATAAAGCCTTGTATCTTATAGACATAAAACGGCTTAATGGTTACTTAAAGAGAAAGAGAGAGAGATTATTTCGATGATTTGAGGGTCGATTGTATTGATGATGATGGGATTTTTTTCATCTAGAGCAGCATTAACATTCCATAACCAAATTGGTTTAGCCAACAATATATGGACTACTATAGTTCTATTATGAAAAAATAATAATAAGGGCCTACTTATGGTTTGAGGTCCGGACTCATGAGATGATTATATCCAGATAAGAGAGACTGCGTATTATAAGCAGTAGAGATAGCCACCATATTGGAGTTGTTCATGCATTAATTAGTTGATTAAGCCTCAGAACTCAGCTATTCTGCTATAACTAGTTCCCCTAATCCTATAAACACATAAAATCAAAGGATGTTTGTTGTCCTACTCCAACTCGTAGTGGTGCTACTCCGTTGTTACTTTTTTAGGTATGATGCTAATAAAAGTCGCACACTTCTTTCAGTAGTATAATATCCTGTTAAAAGATATTAAATGTGCATTATTAGAATCTTTAATGGTGATCAGAAGTTGGTGCCTAATTTGCGATTGAGAAGGTCTAGACATAGACTTTATCTGTCTTGTAAATAAAAGGTATTAGTGAATTCGAGTCCAGCATATATATATATAATGACTTTAGTATATAACTTAATGAAACTTGAATCTTATAACCACCAAATCCGGAAGATGTCCACAGGCACTTTGTAATTTCTATCATAAGTCCAACTTGAGGTTTAAAGGCCTTTCAATTATAGTTCTAGTGTGATTTGAACCTTTTACATCCGTTGCTCAAGTAGAATCCTACTGCGGAAGCATATCGGCCAAAAACGATCACGACGACCCGTAGAAGCTATCTGAATAGGAGAAAAACTTTTCCCCAATTATATGCACAATTAATGCACTAAAAACCAATAATTTTTTTTATTTTCCCTCATTCCCCGCGGTCAAATTGATGTCATTCATTTAAAATTGTTAGCTTCTTCCAAATAGGATGTAGAAACTCCATTTCTATTATGAGTAAATCTGTTATATTCGGGTGTGGCAACTGTTTATCGAGTATTTAAGGGCCACTTTCAAACACCCAAATTATCCACTAAATAAAAAATGAAATTGCACTCCTTCTCTTCTATGTGGATACTTGAATCTAATTACTTTTTGAAAAGAAATATAGAATTTGATCTCTTATAGAAACTAATAGATGTTGCAATTATTATAAACGGTTGATATCGTTGTATTGAATTTTTGATTCTCGCTTGTTTCTACTTGGTGCGGCTCTTGACGGCGAGAAATACTTTTTTAATTCCGATCTACCAATTTACTGCAGTCATGATGATCCCTATTATTTAATTCTTGTAAATTTCTTTTAAGGTTCTCCTGAATTTTGTGGTCAAGCGGCAATATACAAAAAACCGTTAAAAATCGGATGCACAATTCTGCTTCTTATTTGGTGCGTAAAAGCTTGTATATGTCAATTCGTAAAGCCATACATAGTAGTACCAGGTAGAAGTTAAAGTTGCGGGCAGAACTATATGGTAGGCCTGGTAAAATGCGCATTATATAGCTATATGAATAAAAAATCGAAAATCTCCAAAGGATCGATTATAATGGATCTGTAAACAACAGTTGGTATTGTACAACGTATTATCAAGATGAGAGCTTATAACGGCTTGCAGATAATATTATATCCTTTATTAAGTGTGAGTACACTGGGTTCTTGCTGATAAATATACAATAACTGTATATAGATACTGTTTCGAGAGCTTTAAAAAAACTTATGATGCCAGTGCACATGGATAGTTCGTTATAATAATATCACAAGCTAGCAATAGTATACTATAAATATATAAAAGAATATTTTAATAGCTGATTTCTGTTTATTTGATTCTAAGTAAACTGTTCTGTAACAAAAATTAGTATGACATAGTTCTAAAGGAGTTTTATTATCAACTGTTGCATAGGTCGACCGAGATATTGCTTTAACCAGGACAGAATTCTTGGTGTTTTTTAATTTGATATTCATCGACTTCTGATTTACAAACTTGACAGACTGGCATGATCACAGTATATATATGATGCACTATGAAACTATTATGGAAGAAATGTGGCACTGTACACGTTCAAATATATCTTTTTTGTAGGAGTGGTTAGATGTAAAGTAGCTGGGCTCAGAATAAGTTGTTTAAGTTGGTTCAAGAGAAAAAAAAAATTGGAAATAACTTGGTTCGTTATTACAGTTTAAGTATTACCAGGTTGATAACCTGTAGATTGAGAGTGAGATATTTTAGATATCTAAATTGGTTATAATTGGATAGTCTTACTAGGTACTTTGATCACGAATTTAGCTGTGTACATATATATATATATATAGACTAGTTATTCATTAGCATAACTAGCCTGATCTACCAGGTAATCTGAGCTGAGTCAGGTGGCAGTTCACAGGTATATGTACTACACTAGCGAAAATGTGGCTCTATCTAGGAATTCAAGAGGTGCTATAGTATTAGCGACTTAAGCTGAGATCCACTAACTCAATTGGGCTAAAAGCTATAATAATATGTTTCAAATAAAGATAATTCAATTTATTAGAGTATATATAATGCCATATGTATAATAACTAAACTATTCCCAAAGAAGCGGTGATTCAAAGATAGTAAAAATAAAAGTAAAACTTAATCAGAATCATTTAATCTACCATTAAACTCATCATTCATAACATTCATGTAAGCCCGAATACTTCGAACAACAATCCCATCCTCCAATTCCCTTTTATGTTGATCAAGTAACTTCCTACCAATTCTTTTACCCCAAACAGGGTTATCTTCTCCAGTATCATGCTCATCAAACTTGGTAGTTCTATACATATGGATTCCAGTCTTACAATGTTCTTCATATTGATCTAGTTCATAGTATTCAGCATTGCAAGCGTCACAATTATAAGTTTTGGCTTTTTCAATATTCTTAAACCAATCTTTAGTGGATCCGTTTGATTTTAAACATTGTTGTACGGATTTTTCGGCCATTGCTAAAGGATGATCTTGCTCTTGTTCGTCTTCGAAATATCTATACTCTGGTTCTATCAAACTTGGCGCTAATAAACTAATTTCTTCAAGATGATTATAAGTTTTTGGATTGATTGTAATGTATGAACTTTTTTTTAACCGTCTTGGCTCAACGTTATACCTTGCATTAATATTTGTATATGATGGTGAAGCTGGTGGTGTTGTACTGATATAATTTTTAGTTGTTGTCAAACATGGTGTAATAATCCTATGATCCCATCTTGGGTCAGAAGGAACACAATTTCTAGAAGTATAAAATTCATCTAAATGATTTTGTAACCCACTGGTTTTTCTATTGTTAATTAATAGAGAAGTAGAATCTGTTGGATGAGGAAGTGATGATGGAAGTTGCGGAGTAGTTACTGGTGTCTGAGATTGTACAGATGAGCTTGAATCATTTAAAACATATTTTGAATCATTCTTTAACTGTCGTTTCAAAATGCTCTTTGGTTTGGTTTTTGGTGCAATGATTGGTTGTCTTTTTAAAGCAGCTTCTGATGATTCTGGTAGAATTTCTTGTTCAACTTCTCTATTATTTTCAGCCGGATTTTGGACAGTTTTGTTTGGACCATTTATATATGGTTGTTCTTCAACACCACCTTGTGGCCTTGGTAGATACATCCCTTGTTCATCCTCTTCATTTTCGCTGAACCTCACGTCTCTTTGATTAAAACTAACGCGTCTTAACTGTCTCATTCTGTTTTATTTCTGATACAAATGTTGTTGTTCTAGTTAACTGCAGTGTATACCTGCTGAGAATTATAGAATAATTTTGGAATATGAATATGTGATCTGAATATTGTCAAGTTATCACAAAATTTGGTCAAACGAAGAGGTTTAGTTTATCATCAGCTGCCGGGCTGTTTATGGACTTTAAATACTATAGGATTTACAGCATACAAACTTTTTGGACTACTTGAGCTTTATTTTGCGCTAATTCTGAAGCAGGTATCGATGCCTTGTTCCCCATGGAGTATAATTGGTCATGATGCTCATCCAACCACACTAGTTAACTAATTAGCTAGACCAGTCAGCCTGACTGTGTAAGAATTCTGGCAAGGATCACCCCCAAACCCTCTATAGTTATAAAATAGCCTGGCTATAGGTTGCATCTTTCTTTCTCTATCAGTGCCATTTAAAACATGTAGTTCATAATAGATACGGACTAGTGGTTTATTTGTTCGCATGGGATAAGTGGTGTTTTTTTGAGCAATTTTTAGTTGATTTTCCACTAGCGTCAGATCATTTCGGGACTAGTGTAAGAAACAATCAAATGAGGTTCTAAGTAAGCAGCTTTAGATACTATAGATATATATATATATATATATAGATTATTTAGAAACTGTAACTATAATAAGAATTATCTCTATAAATCATTCAATTTATCAGGTACAACTTTGCTAAGCTATAAAATTCAAATATAAACTTGTGATATTTCATCTATTGAAACGGATAGCTACGCCTGTACCTACTTATGCAAGCTTGTACAAGTTGTACACTTGACCATTGGTATGCTCTGCGAGAATTAATTTATGGTTTAGTAACTTAAAGACTACTTGAACTTAAGTACTGATAACCTTTGAGAGCGCAGTGCTGCAATATGCTGCATAAAGTTCAACACCATTTTTTGTGGCTTGGGTGTGGCTCGCTCTCGGATAAACTTAGTATCAATGTTTATGCATGTTGATCTTTGTTTCCTCGAACGACTTTTCATCGTCATCACCACATTTATCAAATCAACAATAGTACAAACTAATTTTACCTTAAAGGAATTTTAAAGATTATAATAGAAACTCATCTTATACTAGCAAAGTCAATCGAGTAAATATTCAACTAAAACTAAACTGCATAATCAATATCTTCGAACAAAATGTCTTTTTATATGGATATCCTAATCTATGTGGTATCATTTTCTTGTTTCGCTATCGCTATATCAATACAGGTTTTATATGAATTTACTGAAATTCAATTGGAGTTATCAATAATTGAGTCAGCTAAAATTCAGAATCGACATAACATAAACTCATACTCAACTTTTTCTCATCAATAATAATTACAGCATTAAAAAAAAAAAAAAAAAAAAATCTGGTAAAAATTTCAAAATAGCCGCTTTTTTATATGTGGCACATTATTTATTTAATCAAACTAATCTATAACATTAATTCAACTAGTCAACCCATTCGTTAGTTCAATTTTAATAAACGAGTAACATAGTTTAAGAATCTTCCTGCTCAAATCCCATTGGAATAACTTTCCCTGGGTTCATAATATACAAAGGATCTAATGACATTTTAACTTGTCTCATTAAATCAACACCTGTGATACCAATTTCATGCTCCAAATATTTCTTTTTACCAATACCAACACCATGCTCACCAGTTGAAGTACCCTCTTTTGCAATTGCAGCATAAACCAATCTGTCAACAAATTCTGCAACTTTTTCATGATCGTCTGGATCATAAGGAATAATGCAATGGAAATTACCATCTAAAACATGACCAACAATTCCACCATGAATTCCTGAATCCACCATATCTTTTTTAGCATGAGAAACAATATCTGGTAAATTTGAAATTGGAACTGCAACATCTGTTGTCCATGACATTGAACCTTTTGGTGCATTGTCTAAAATACTCCATAATGCACTTTTTCTTGCACTCCATAGTGAAGTTTGTTCAATATCATTTTTAGCAAATTCAAATGAATCACATCCATATTCTTTACTAACTTTTTCAGCATATTCAATTTGTTCATCAACCATTGCTTTTGTACCACTAAACTTAAAAAACAATGTTGGGCATTCTTTCCATACTCTTTCTGTAGTCTTTGCGTTATTAATTGATTTTAATGCAACATCATCTAATAATTCTGCTGCGCCAATTAACAAACCTTTTTGAACAATTCTTTCAACAGTATCAGCAGCAGCTTGAATGGTAGGGAAAGTAGCAACACCAACGGTGGTTAATTCCGGTACTGGAACAACTTTTAATGTAGCTTCAGTAATAATACCTAATGTTCCTTCACCACCAATAAATAATCGAGTTAAATCATATCCTGCACTACTTTTTCTTGGTCTTTGTCTGGTTTTAACAATAGTACCATCAGCTAGTACTACAGTTAAGTTAATAACATGATCTGCCATTCTACCATATCTACCAGCATTAGTACCACTACAACTAGTATTCACCATACCACCAATTTCAGCACCAGGGCCTGGATCTGGTGGAAAAAATAATCCATCATCAGATAAATAATCATTTAATGCTTCCCAATTTAACCCAGGTTGTACAGTAATATTTAAATCTTGTTTGTTATAACTTAAAATTCCATCCATTTTTGTAAAATCAATGCATAACCCCCCATGAGATGGATTAAAATGACCTTCAAGTGAAGTCATACCAGAAACAGCAATAACAGGTACACGATATTCGTGGCAAACCTTCATGATTTCACTGATTTGTTTGGTTGAATCCGGATAAACAATTAATCCTGGTCGTTCATTTGATTTCGCATGATGTGTATTCCAGTAAGTATCTGAATGGTCATCCAATTGATCTTTTTCTTTTGTATAGTTATTGGGGTCATCTCCTAAGATTTTTTTAATTTTTGTGAAAGCTTCCTCTTGTTCTTTTGCAGATGCATATTTAACAGGATCTACACGATTTTTTGGTAATGTTGAAAGATTGTCTGTAATTTTTAATGAATCATTGGCGATTGAAGTATTTTGTTTGTATCCGTATAATGTAGCGCAAGTGATCCCCATACCTGTAGTGATATACCCCAGGTTCTTGGCTAACGGTGACAGCCTAATAGTTTTACTAAACTGTTTAAACGATTGCCTAAACATAATCTTTTTAGTTCAACTCGGAGTTTTATAAGTTGTATTTGAGTTCAAAAAGAATTAAGTGCTATTTTTAAAAATTTATAAAAATGAATTCTACTTATGGTTATTTAAATCTTTAGCGGAACTACCGGTAATAATATTGCTTTCAGGTTATGATGTTGCTGAAAAATCTAATGCAAGAATCATTACAAAGAAAAGATGTTTAAAGCTCGTACCAGGGTATCCTTTACCTGCAATTTGATTTAACTAATATTTTCATCGCTGCCATGGACGGAGATGAAATCTTTATTTTTCCGGGTAGTGTTGTGTATAATTTGCCGTCTGAGATGTTTGAAACTATTTATGTAAATCAATATTAGAAAGCTTAAAAGCAATTAAGTGTTCGTTGATACTGTTTCAGCCGGGGGGTTTCTTTTTTTTATGTCGCAGCTAGACCCTTTCTTACATCCAAAAGGATAAAGGAATAATGAAGCCGCATCGAGGAGCAACAGCGCGGCTGAAAAGTTCAATTCATACCAGTAGATATCCGAATAGCGCTGGCATCACTGTTTAATACAACGTGTACAGGATGGATGTCAACATAAATATGCTAATAACAGATGAATGTAGATTATTCCTGTAATAATAATTACAGTGTTTGAGTAGAGATTGGTTAAGCTAATCAGCACCAGATACTCTAGGTAAGCCCTATTGAAGCTTAGTTTAATAAGCTTCAAGCTCTGAATTACCCGACCAGACGCCTTTATATGCGAATAAAAATTGGTTGAAATAGATAGTTTATTTCCAACTTGACCAGGACTCACATTATTCAACTTAAACTTTGAGAATTAAGCCAATCCCGAAAAGGAATAGTTTAAATCAAGAATGACGATTTATTCCCACGACCACTTGTGGAAACGTAAGTCTGACGGTCAGATCAATTGATACATAGATTTGCAATGTAATTAAATAGCTTTTATAATGAGTATATTAATATTAATGGCCTATATAATCTACAGCTGGTATTAAGGGGACCTCAATATAATACAATACTCACCTAACCTGACTAGGCCTAAACTCCAATTATGCGTTTCGTTCTATAAAATGGTGAAAGGGTTGAAAAGCTCACGATATCTATAGCTATATATAGCTTGCAAGCAATTACCACTGGTACTCCGAAGCTCATTTCTAATAAACTTAAGTGAATTATTAGAGCTAATCTCCCCCACAAAAGTTTTAGTACAATAACCATTCGTGTTGTAGCGCCATAGCCCAAACAGACCATGAATACCGCGGCCGTGTAACCTCTATTCATGTTTCCCGTAAGGCACAGCCTCATGTGGAGCATGAGATAATGTAGATTGTGGTACAATATCATGCATCTCAGCGAACGGTCCTTGGTAAGCATTCAATAACTTCAAGCCTGGTAAACTACAATAAGGTACATAACCTATCCCTTCTAGGCAAAAAAATCTGTAGATCTCAATTATTCCTGAAATTTTTGTGGAGAATAGACTCTCGCAGGTTAACAATTGAGACTTGGTAAATTTGGAAGTATCCATATACAGCTTACCTATCCAAATATGGACGGCCGCGGGTTTTGCAGGTTGTTACCAGACAGCCATTTTGTTTTGCGATATTGACGAGGTTACATCCATGAAATAATATCGTTAGGTTGCAGCTGAAAAATTGTATAGTTGCACTTGAACCAATTTTTTTTTATAAATTTGAGATTAAAACTATATATAGCTATTGAAGAATGCGGGGGTGTCGTATCATGGTGAATTTATATATAAAAGGAATGAGTTCGTATGAATTTCTAGTATCATAAGTTTATTCTAAAACTTTGAAAATTTCTAAGATCAGTTTTAATTTTTTTAAATTCGAACTTATTTTATAAAGGATAATTATGGGAAATGTACAGTCAATGAGAAGCAAGTCCTATGATCAAACGAGACTTCAACATCGAAAGCGAAACACATTTACAAAAGAAGCAGTCAAAGCTCAGCATTATGTTTCGAACCAAAAGACAGCTCCATTGTGGAAAGATAAGTTGTGATTTATTACTCATTTGAATGATTGGAATTACTAGGGATTAATTGTTTATACGCTAGTCATTACTCAACCCACCATAAAGCATTCCATCAAAAAACCTCCATCAATCCAGCTACTTTACTACTAACAAATTTTTTAAAAAAAAAAATTCGAAATTTCAAATAAAAGAAGTATATATATTACAAAAAAATATTTATTTAAATAATTAAGTTTAATATGAAATTCATATTAAGGTTGAAATGCATTAGGCGGTAAACTTGCACGATTTTGTTCAAAGAGAGCCATTGATTGTTGTGGATTGAACTGAGCTTGTTCAGCACACATTCTTGCATATTGAGCAGTCAAATTAGTAGCTTTTATCAATTCTTCAACTACCAATAATTGATCAGGGTTTAACCCATTTAATTCCGGTGGAACACCTGCTGGAATTTGTGCATTGACTGTTGCTGGTACTGCTGAAGGATTTGGTGGTGCTTGCGTTGCAGTAGCTGCTTGTGAATTATATTCAGGATTCTCCTTCCAAGCTTCTTTACCAGCATATGATCTGAAAGTAATCATATCACTTGCAATAATCCATTTTGGTTCACTTAATAATACAAAAGTTCGATCAAATGATCTTTGTGAGGTGTTATTTGCTTCTGTAAATTCACCATGAATTGAAATTGTAATGGCTTTATCACCCATAGCTCTAATATTATCAACATACCATACATCGATACTAACATTATCATCAGAAAAATTATGACTTGTTGCTGGTAATTTTCTAAATGCATTTGAAATTTGTTGTTGACCCATATATAGCCGGCTTTGTTTCTGTGTGTGACTGCTAACTTTTTGTAAATTTCTGGATAATGGGATATATGTACTCCATTGTACATATGAAGTTAATAATTTTGGTGCACCAATATCCACTGCTACTGATAATAAACTAACATCATCATAAAGTTCCATTAATTGATCTCGATTAGAATCATATAATTTAAAATAATGCTCCAAAAATCCTGCTGCTACTGAACTAATATTATCATCTTGAAAAAATCTTGTTTTCACTGGTATTGGTAATCTTGGAATAACAATTTGATTTGGATCTCGAATCATTTCACCATCTAACATAATCAATTTATTGAAAGTTTTCATAATATTTTCTTTATAACCAGGTTGTGTTGATACTGGATTACCTCTTAAAATTAGTTCTCTTAATTGAGGAAACTTATGCTTCCAATTATCAAATGCTCTTATATTATTAATTTGATTATTTTCTAATGATAAATTTTTTAAATTTGGAATTGATTGAGATAATGTTGTAACTGTTGTAATATCTTGCAAATTATTATTAGATAAATCAACACTATCAATTGGTCCTGTTTCACCTGCTAATTTCATCAATGCACCAAACATTTTACTTGGAGTAAAAGTTCCTAAACTTGATAAAGTTTGATCTTGAGGCATATTTGCCATATTTAATAACTTATTTTGTCTATCAAACCTCTGATTTAAACATTGTTTTAAAATCTCTTTAGTATTTATAGTTTGACTGCTGTTATTATTACCTTGATTTTTAATTCTAATATCTAAAGATTGACCAGCAAATCGAACCCCACTGAATTTTTCAATTGCTATTGCTTGATCATAACTTACAAATCCATGTAAAATATGTCCAGTTACAAATGTATTTCTTAATGTATACCCAGTTTTCCGATGTAAAAATGTAATAAGATCTTCTTTTGATGCTTGATTCCATCTGTTGATTGTCACTTCAGTTAGTTGTTGATCTGTGTCCATGCCATTTCCATTATTATTATTGTTGTTGTTTCTTGGAAATGCATTATAATTGTTTCTACCACCACGGCCTCTTCCTCTATTACTCATTGTGTCTAGTGGTCTGGTGAGAAGTTTTTTGCCTTCTTAATCTGTTCTTTCCACAGCTTTGCGAAGAGGTGAGAATGAAATATTTTTGTACAAAAAAAAAAAATCTTTTTTTATTGGGAAGAAAAAGAAACCACAAAAAAAAAAAAAAAAAAAAAAAATCCACGTCGTCGGATCGGAGCTTTACTTTTAAAATGATATTTTTTCACTTCATAAAAAAAAAAAATTCTTTTGGAAGGTCCAAATAAGTTTAGAACACCGACACGTATACAACAACACCCTTTTTTTTTTTTTTTTTTTTTTTGTTTTTTCCCTTCTTAATTTTCCAGTTTCGATTTTATTCTTCCCACAACACTCCTGAATTATTTTAATCGACCACTAATTAATCAATCTCAGAGAAGCCCATAACTTACGAATATGAGCGACTCACGGTACTCGTACGATGATAAGGCAGAGGTTTGGCCGTATTTTGGTATCACATTTTTAAGTACAGTTTTAATCCCATGGACTTATCTGGCAATTCGTGGTGATTCCAATAAAAAAAATGAACCAGAATTGAGTGTCAAACATCGTCCAGATAATTATGATGAAATACAAAAATTTAAAGCTAAATTAAAAAGATCAAGTATTTTTAGAAAAAGAAATGTAGTCATTGTATTTGGGTGGGCTTTATTGGCATTATTAGTTTATATTATTTATACTCAAGAACCAGCTGGTGATGATGGTAAAAAGATTTTTGATCCTTATGAAATTTTGGGATTATCAATGAGTGCAACAGAAAAACAAATCAAATCAACATATAGAAAATTATCATTAAAATTCCATCCTGATAAAATGAAAGACTTTGGAAATTTTACTAGAGAAGATATGGAAGCAAAATATGTTGATATTACTAAAGCATATAAAGCATTAACTGATGAAATTACAAGAGATAATTTCTTGAAATATGGTCATCCTGATGGTCCACAACAAACTAGCCATGGTATTGGTTTACCAAATTTCTTGGTTGAAGGTAAAGGTAGTCCAATTGTTATTGGATGTTATGCTATTATTGTCGGGGTTGTTTTACCATGGGTTGTTGGTTCATGGTGGACTGATCAAAAGACTTATACTAAGAATGGTATCCATCAAAAATCAGCAGCAATTTTCTTTGAAGCATGTGCAAAAGAACAACCACATTTTATTAATTATGATAAAATTCTGGATATGATATCAAAGGCAGAAGAATTCAAAATCTTAATGAAAAATTCAACTCCAAAATATATTAGAGAATTAATTGAAGCACATATGAATAGAAAACCAGTTGATAGAGAAGTTGATAAATTAACCGTTGTTAGTAGATGTACTACTTTATTAGATGGGTTATTAGATATTGCAAGTTCTTTTAAAGATGCTGGGTTATGTCAACGGATTATTGAAGTTGAAAGATGTATAGTTCAAGCAGTTCCTTTAAAAGATCAAATGTATGGTGATTTGTTACAATTACCGGGTGTTCAATTGTCAGACGTTGGTCCAGATGTTGATACTAATCTAAGTAAAGATGCAGAAACTATTGCAGCAAAAACTATTCCAAAATTACATTTATTGAAAGGATTTTTTAGAGTTCCAGGTGAAGAAGGTATGATTCCACCTCAATCACAAGCACATTTGGTTATTAAATATACTATTATCCCACATGGCAAGAAATTACCAAAATTCACTGATGATTTATTACAAGATGATGATGAAAATGATCATAAAATTATGAGTGAACCATTATCAACAAATGATACACCACCATCTATTCCAAATGTTCATGCACCATATTTCCCAGTTCCTTTCAAACCATCATGGCATGCTTTCTTAATTAGTGAACGAGATAATAAAATTATTGATGGTCCAGCAGAATTACCCAAAGTATTTTATGATAATTTACAATTAACTGACGAACAATTAAAGGATGCTAAGAATCTAACAGTTGGTAGTTTTAAAATGCAATTAAGTTCTGCAACTCCAAATGAAGTTAACACATATCAATTTAAATTCAGTTTATTAAACAAGGGTTATTTTGGTTGTGATATTGTTGATACTGTTGAGATGGAAGTTACTAACTCACCACCGCCAGCTGCTACTAACTATAGAGAAATTACTAATAAAGGTTCAGATGAAGATGAAGACGATGATGAGGTTTCTGATGATGAAGAAAAGAAGCATGAATCTTCAGATGACGAAGAAGAAGAAGATTTGAGTGATATTGATACAGATACCGAAGATGAAGCAGAAGAGGATGAAGATGAAAAGAAAAAGAGATAATTATTAGTGGTTTTATATTTATATAATTTAACAAAAAAAAAATTTTTAATTAGTTAATTAATCAAATTAACAATCATTCTATTATTGTCTATTGTAGATTGTGTTGAAACAATTTAGTTGAAAAGCCATTCTTTCCATGATTTTGATGATTTTGATGATTGGTTTGTTGTAGTATCTGGTTTATCATTTGGTAATGATGGAACACTGGTGGCTAAACTTGCAGTAGCTAAAACAGCTGAAATGACTAAAGCTTTGATTTGCATTTTTTGTTTTTTTTTCTGTATTCGTAATGTGATTCTGGTGTCTTCTAAAAAGAATAATGTGGTAAAATAACTCGTTCAATTGGTTGAATAAGAGATTGATTTTTTGAGGACTAATTAACTATATTTATAGTATTTGGTGATACTGTATGTTTATATATAGTTTTCTCTCTAGTACCATCTCATGTAATTTAACGAAGTTCGTCAATCTTACTTAAAGTTCCCTAACTGGCAGGAGCTGAATTCATATGTGCACCCATGTATCAAAGTTATATGTGACTGGGTTTTATTGTAGTGGTGGCGCATCGTTTATTCGATGAACTAATTTAACTTAGATCAATATCAAACTATAACTCTGGAAACTACCTTAAAATATTGTGATATTCACCTGTTACGGCATGAACATTCGAAAAATTGATCCTTAATTAGATTAGCGAGTTTAATAAAACTTTATTTATCTAAAGGACTAATATAAGTTTAAGATTTATATCTGAAGATAGATTCAAAGGTACCGAATATGTTTATTGCAAATGCATGCATGATTGAATATATGTAGTAATGATTGTATAAATGGTTTTATAACTATAATTATGACCAAGGATATTGTCCAAGCGCTATGGCCACATTTTATTAGTATAGTAGTACTTTTAATTTTTTGAAGAGTGGATACAGTATCATTTTAAGTTATTACTTATTGTATTTTAATTTCCGATATTATTTATAAATAATACACATATAAAATGAAGGCTGTAGATCCCCGCCGCATCTTGGTTGTAGAGTGTATCATAGTGTACCGTGAGGCTGGACGCGTCACCCACCCTAATAATTATTCAACTCCCAAAGTACTTAAAATAGTGTTGGCGCCCGATCGAAAAAGTTATGTTGACCTGAACCGCCACAGCACAAAATTTCAAAGCCATGTTGTGAACACTTTTTTAGCTAGTACTTAATTTTATTTGCACCTTTTTCATCCAATAATAATATAAGAGATGGAAAATATCACAGAAGTAGCTGTTGAAGCTACTTTAACAGTAGCAGATCATATCGATAATTGGACACAAACTATTAACTCATCTTTTAGTAATATATATATCACTTATTTTGCCATGCTAATAAGTGCTATTACAATTATTTATTTTTCAAGTCTTGCAACATTACAAAAACCTTTTATTGCTAAAGATCCAGATCAAGATAGTGAATTATACCACCCGGCTGATGAATCAAAGACTAATATTGAAGAAAGAATTGATGTAAATCATGCAAAAATAATGCCATTTTTATCAGCTTTTGCATTATTATCATTATATTTTGCATACAAATATTTTGATGCATCAATGATTTCAAAAGTTATGAAATATTATTTTGTTATTTTCACATTTATAAGTGTTATTAATACATCTTCATTAATTATTAAAGGAAGTCTAAGAATTTTGAATAATTCTTCAGTTCCTTATGGTAGTGTTACTTTTGCTAAAGATCCAGATCATGGTAATAATTTAGTTGATTCAAAAGGAAATTTTAATGGTGTTGAAAAAAAGAATGTTTTGGGAGTTATTGGATTTGATTTAACTGATATTATTTGTATCCCATTAGGTGGATTGGTTTGTTATGCATATTTAACTTTTATGAATAAAAATTGGATTTTGGGGAATATTATTGGTGGGAGTTTAGCCATTAATTCTATTCAACAAATTCGTCTAAGTTCATTTAAAGTTGGATTGATCTTATTAACTGGGTTATTTTTTTATGATATCTTTTTTGTATTTGGTACTGATGTTATGATGACTGTTGCAACTAAAATTGAAGCACCTGTAAAGTTAGAAATCCCAAGACCTCCAAGATCTTTAGAAGATAGTAGACCAATGGCTATGTTAGGATTAGGTGATATCGTTGTTCCAGCATTCTTTATTTCATTATGTTTAAGATTCGATTGCTGGAGATTTTATAAAGTAAATCAAGATTTACCTTATCATTTGAATAGAAAGTTTCCAAAAGTTTATTTCAACACTTCAATTGTTGCTTATTTTGGTGGTTTAATGTTGACTCAAGCAGTTATGACTTATTTCAAGGCTGGACAACCTGCTTTATTATACTTATGTCCAGCTATTGCATTTGCAACTTTGGGTTTGGCATATTTCAGAAATGAATTAGGGTTATTATTTGCATATGATGAATCACCACCAGATGATGAAGAAAATGATGATAAAAGTGATGATGATGATGAGAATAGTGATAATGAACAAAAAAAAGACAAATAGATTATAGATTATGTTCACATGGTTGTTTTTTTTTTATTCTTTTTTTTATATAAATAATTTATTAATAGAATTTTCTTTACAATTTTTTTACAACAATAAATACTTCACCCAATCCTTCAACGTTCTTTTTATCCTCGCTTTGTTTACTAAATCCATTATGTTCATAAAACTTGAATGCTTCTTCATCACCTACAGGAACATAAGCATATAACTCTTGTAATTTTAAACCTTGACAATGTTCAATAATATGGTTTAATAACATTTTCCCAACTCCCTTTGATCTATATGCTTTTAAAACTCCCAAAAAATTAATAATGATTTTAGTTGGAATATTATGATTTTTTGCGGATAAATCAATTGAACATCTTAACCCGCCAACTGGTAATTCATTATAAAATGCTAATTTAACTAAATCGTTGCCTAATTTTAATGATTCATCAAACCAGTTTTCCGATACTTGTTGACCTTCTGGTAATAGATATGTTGTTAGTTTTTTTAATACTCCAACATTGTTAATTGTTAGATCATCTAATTGTAAACTGGGCATTGTTTTTTTTTTTTTGTCTATAATATTTCTAGTCTTCGTCTAATATTGTGGTGATGATGAAAATTTAGAGTAAACTTACTTGGGTGTTCAACTTTAAAAGTTTGGTTGCGTGAGTGCTTCAAGCATATTCAAGATTGAAAACTCCGTGACGGCACAGCTACAGCAGTAGTAGTACCCAAGCTGTAAATTTAATATTATGTGCGGCTCAAGGTTAAATTAATCCATAAGATACGCTAAAACCTAAAACCAGGGGGAAGGTTTTGCAATAAAACTTCCAGATTTTCGTTTACTCAATTGAAACTGCGAAACTTTAGAAATTCTTATAATTTTTTAAGTAACTTCAAATTCCGTAATATATATATGATGGCCCACTATTTTTAGTTTTTAAAACCTTTAAAATTGTGCAGTACTGCGTTAATGTTCATCTAATTTAACACAAGTGTATTCATACATGCATGCAGCCATTCTGTGATGGTGATTATTGTTGTATTATACTTTAAAACTAAAAATTTCTCAGTGCTCTTTTATAGTAACTGTTTTAGATATTTTGTTTTCAAATCAACGAGCTAACTTTATAAAAAGTTGTTATGCATAGATCACTATCCATGGATTGAGAAGAGTTCCTATGCTTAAGAGATCTTAAATTCTAATCAATACTTTAAGTATATAACAGTAAAATGAGTTCAAATATCTGGGTTTAATGGTTACACAAATATTAGATTGTGGGCATGCACTATCCTAGTTCTAGCAGTATCGATTTTCGGCTCTAACGCTCAATGGACTGATAAATTAAAATAAGAGTATAGCTATAGTCAAAAGGTCTGCTACCCTAATGTTGTAGATTCAAAACTTTTAATTGCAAGTCTATATATAGCCAGTTTGATTACGGTTTTAATGTAACTCAGCCTATAAGCAATATATGTTACTAAGTATTTATTTTTATTTTTTTATTTGTACGCCTGCCAATTATTTTTAAAATGATAAAGTCAGAACCTAATATTCGTAGTATATACTATATTAAGTCATTTGTTAAATTAAATCTCACAGTTCATAGCATCATAACACGAGAAAAAGCTTCAATAAATGGCTCTCGCTTATAAATTATAATATGGTATTAGTATATACCTTATCCTAGTAAGGTAAGATATTTTATAATATATATAGACATACTCTATAGCAATAGGTTCATTGGTTTCAAATATATTATTAAAGAACACCATAATTAACAAGAACACACCTATAATACCACATCTAGATATACCTCAGTCGGTATAATCAGTTGGTTGCGCAATTTTGCAGTCTAAAAATTTACTGTAAGGGTGGTTGCAATTAATGAGATATATAGGCTCGTTTATAGAGATCATACTAATTTTAAGTTGTATGGTATTAAGTAACACATCTTATATCGTAGCGAATTCTGTCAGACATAGAATCAGGTATATCTTTAAGTAATTATAGGTATTTAAATCAATGAACCATTATATATATAAGATCCTAAAGGAACTTACACATGTTGTAGAGCATTGATGCGCATCATACCCCGATTACTATCATGATTGAATTTACAATATACTTAAAAATACATACCTGCCCATGCATCCAGATAATATTGTAGAAACTATAGTATACTACAGATTGATTGAATCAAATATATATACTAGTAATCTTATATAATTGCTGGTATAATTATATTGAGATATGGTTAAACTCATTGAAGTTAAATCTCCCTCTTTCAATGTCATTTCTCAAAGCCCAACAACAGACCAAGAACCCTCAGCATAATATATTAATCATAGGACTATGACCAGTACACGTTTATGATATATAGATATATCCGCTTTTAGTATTTTTCAAAAAAAATATTATAACGTACCTGTTTACTAGTAATTTGGCAAGTTGGCATACAAAGGTGAATCAATAATAATATGGATATAGATTAATTCAAGTGACAGATCAGTACTTGTAATTCAATCGAGTCAACTATTTTACGTATCAAAAGCCAGATTACACTAAGGCTCACATATTCATGACTCTAGAACTGGAGAGCATTCACCGATATATATGAATTTCTAAAATCTATTGGGAAGATGCAAGAGTTTATATATAAACTATGTATCAAAAGGCCTGTTGTTATGATGTACAAAATTCAAATAGTTGCAAGTTCCAAAAAATTTGAAATTAATATTCAGGGGTAACTAGCTAACTACTGTAATATTAATAGATTGTAATATAGGTTACCTGCAACTTACCTGCAAAATCCGAATAAAATAGAAACTATAGAATCCAATTTCAACTTTGAGCTCATGCATAGTTATTGATATGATTAAATTAAGTTGATCATAGGATTCTTGCTATCTAAAAAACATAATAAACGTAAAACAACAATTTTAGGGTCGAGCAACAAAGTTGCAACTTGTAATGCATCCATATATTTATCCGGAATTCAAACACTCTTCAGATCTAGCCAAAACTCGAATATTAATTGATAGGAGGAATGTAATAATAAAAAGAAAAATATTTAATAATGTTAATGTTTGTATGTTGCCCGAATAAAGCAAGATCCATCGATCGGAACCATGACCCAAAAAATTAAAATTTCAATTTTCACACATTTTATGAATTATCAGTCATTGCACCATCAACACTTATCCAAACTGCCTTAAATTACTATATATACTTAATAACAGTTATATAATTATCTGAGTAGGTTTAGTTTATCAAAATTATTTGTGTATCTTCTATAAATAGTATTTAAGCTCCCGTCTCGGCTTTCTCGGCTTTTGGACTTTTGTTTACCGGGTTTATACCAATTTTTTGGTTTCAGCGGGAAAATTCTCTCAATGCTCCCGTAGCTTAGTGGTAGAGCGTTGCACTCGTAATGCAAAGGTCGGCGGTTCAATTCCGCTCTGGAGCAATGGTTTACTTTTATGTTTATATTTTGTTTTTTGATACTCGGATTATTATAAATGTTAAAATTGTATTGAATACTCCTCAGAAACCAACAACTAATGGTGTTGATATGATTAGAATTTAATGTGGCAGTGGCGTGTGTGTGTGTGTGTGTGCAAATGTCGGGGAAATAATCAGACATTGAAACTTTATTTTTTTATTAGTGAAACATTATATCAAAGTTTTGGGTTGTGAAAAGTTTAAAATACGACCTTGGTCGTGAATTCTATTTAAATGCCTTTGAAAATTGAAAAAGGTTTCTTCTGCGGTATTTTGAAAGTAAATTACTTAGACTTATATAGTGAAAACCTAGATATTCGGATCCAAGGTATATATACCGGGGTCGACCCTTGACCAGCTGTTACGATATCAAGTTACGATAATAGACCGCAGGCTTTTCGGTCAACACCATTAATTATATAATTATATTTAGTTAGTTAAATTTTTACTTGTTAATTTTACACTAAGCTTATTAGGTATAAATAGAACTAGAGGGAATATTTGTACGTTGGTCCAATGGACTGCTCATCACCTATTAAATATACAAATGTTGTGGGGACTAAATTCCTGAATTTAAATGAGCCTCTTAGTATTTTTCTAAGGTATTTGAATACTAATTAAGTAAGATGTGAATATCTCATTTTTGTATTATTTGTGCGTATATATATATGCATCATCGATTGGTGAATCTAGTAGTTCAAACACAACTTATAAGTTTAGCTCAAGAGTATATAGAGAGGGCCAAATACCGTACGTAAACGGTCGTAATAACTGTTTTAAGTTGAGTTTATATCGACAAATTAGTAGTTGAATAATAAAATATTATATATACCAGAATATATTGTAGATTAGAATTACTTATATAAAATAAAATCAATAAATAAAAAGAAGTCTTAATTATATAAGTTTAACCTAATGATAAAGAAGTTTATAAAAAAAGTGAAGCATAATACCAAGTTCCAATAAAGAATTTTTAATTAAATAAAGCTTTGTTGAGTTCAATTAGATGCTTATTGTGTAAGCATCTCATAAATCTCTTACATCAACTATAATCCAGTGTTCTCTTTAAAAAGTTGCACATTATATGTCGATCTTGGATCTTGATTCGAATTGAATTATAATGCTTGATTCCTAAAACCCAATTGCTTAAACTCGACAGGCACAGAGGCATATATATATTTATAAAATAGATAAATAATTGTCGAGCCAGCCAACTTATACATGCTTATATAGAACGAAACAAACAGCTATTTTAAAAAGGTCATAATCAAGTGATCAGATACTATTTGTGCTAATTGATGTTTTTATTGAATTGTTTATTTTATCGTGGTAAGTTACGAAATAAGTATTTAAGCGCCTCCATTGATCTGGTACCATATCTCATCGATTATGCACCGTCGATCTAAATATTCGCCCCTGAGTCTATGATAGAGACATCGATAAGCATTGGAATATCTAATTAAGAATTGTCAACCAAAAAGATATTACAACTCTTTTAATTATAAATCAAATCTTGAATCTGCTAAAGTTATTGTGTATGGATCTCTGAGAAACCATTGCAATAAGAAACCTCTAGTTCCTGCGCAGCACGTGTTCTAGCTCTACATCGTTTCTCTCATGTTTACTAGGAAGCAAACTCCTCATCTATAGTAAAATATCATTCAACCCATGCATAATGAGTAGAAAGCTGGGATATTCAGAATAACATACTCCAATGTCTAACAGTTGATTGAGGTTTTAAACTAACTTCAAGTTCCCAAATTTTTAGGTGCAAATTTGAGAAGATATTTTAATAAAACATTTTGAGTGTAGTTTATAAAGAAGCACAAGAACCATCAATTGGAGCATTTGTAATATAAGATATTCAAGCCATTAAGTAAACTCTTTTAAGTTTTGTTAAGTTTCCCAAGAAAATCTATCAAAAAATAAAGCTCTAATAGTTGCTTTACATCCCCGATCATTTAACAACTTAAATTATTACGTCTCAGTCGCGAAAGTTTTGGTCCATTATGATTCATCAACAAGATTTTCAAAGAGTTTAAAGAAGCGACCTCTACCTCAAAACATGCTTAATCATCCTATCAATAGTTAAGATACAATGCTTGATTTAGACATATCCTAAAAAACACGGAATTTCTATTGCAGTTTAAAATTTGACTTACTTAAACTTCTTTTTTTCTAAAAGCCATAAAAGATGCTCCAAAGCACATCTAATCTAGAAGATAAAGCTGAATGGCCATTCAGTACTTTTAAAGTATGACCAACCTACTGCCAGCTTGTATTATCCTGAAATTATAATTTTAATTCCTACTTTAAATCTTAGATTTTCCTTACAAAGACTTGAGAAGCTATTTGAATAATAATATTTTCATGAGTGTAGTATTTTGAAATGGGTCATAATCACCAATAAAGCAAATATACTCTAATCACATAGATACTCCAGACCATTCAATATTTTGTTAAGTTCCCTAACAATTTCAATCAAAGGCTGTAAATTTAATGGCTACTTTAAATCCCGGATTTTTTTTAAAAAAATCTAAATGTGCTCTAGTCAAGTATATTCCAAGTATTATCATTTATCAATAAATATCTTAAGGAAGCGCAGTGCAAGTTTCAATCTGAAACAGTTTACAAGGCCATTTTTATATTCAGTGGATAAGATAATTTGCTTTATAATTAGTTTGACCAAGCTATAGAAAATGCATGATTCTTAATATATAGGTAGCATTAAATTCTCAAGGGGTTTTTACTACTGCCTAAAATGCCAGTTAAATGAACTGCTTAGTTTTTAAAAGCATCAGAGGATACCCCAAGCTCATCTACCATAAAAAATATAATCGATCAAATATTTAGTACTGATAGGATATAACCGGTTTGATACTTAATAGTATCTTGAGATTTTAAAGGTTTAATAAGTTCCGGAACGCCTATTATCACCACTTGAATAAGTTTCTAATATTTTCAACGCATGTATAACCTTACAAGAGCTATCTATAGTTTTTTATACCAGAAGTTTTGATCATCCATTATAAAGAGCAATTAATACTTAGCAAAGCACGACGACTAGATTACATAAATAGGTAGTAATGACAAATTACAAAAAAAAATTCCTGCGAGAGATATGCAGTACACAAACATGACAAGATTTGAAGATAGTAGTTTGAAATAAACTACAGCCAATGCTCGAGCGATCAATTTCCTCCTAGCATCTGTTCAGGTATAGTTACTACCAAAAAAATCAAAAGGATTGTTGGTTGGTTTATAATAGCTCTCTTAATTTTTCCATGTGCTGCCTAAACGCGTCGTCCTAGTCACGAACGTTTTCACGTGTACTAGTATTTTGGGTATAAGAGTTAATTGATGATCAACGTTAAAAGTTAAGGTTAATAAATAGCTAAAGGGCTCTTCACACTAGACTAATTGATATAAACTATCAATGTTAGTAGTTAGAGCCCTAGGTAACTTTGATATACTGGGTTTCTTTTATGTCAACATAAACACTGATCGAGAAGTAGCTAAAAATTTTCTTGAAAGTAAATAATCTTATAAATTCATAGATACAATATGGCCCCCGGTATTATGTTCATTCAAAAGTCAATCTAACATATTATACAGTTTCTTTTAATACTTTGATTGAAATAGAAATGTTAATGTATTGGTCGTTTAAGATCCCGGACCTTTTTTAATCATGCTTCAAAGTAAAAAATGTAGTTGATGAAGCTCAAGCTTGGATTCTAGTAAAGCTCTAAATGAACAGCTAATAACAAATTGAATATATAGCTATATAGTTTATCTTATAATACTAAAATATTTGATCTAGTTGGGTCGTCTAACTTCTCAGAATTTCTCACTACATCTTAAACTAGATTTCTTTGGTATGCAACTTTAAAATGGCAACATTTTAACTCATTCTTTAGCATTATAACTATAGAAACCTTGACTGACAAAATTCAAAAATAGCATTCACTTGAGATCTAACTCTGTTCACATATATAATTAAGTAGCTGTACCAGAGGGTAGTGTTTGTCTCTATCGAATCGAATTAATAGTTTGCTTGACCTATCTCACATAGGAGCTCCTAAGGTGAATTTATCTCATAAAGAAATAAACCAAGTTTCAATTAATATAAATTTTGAGAACCAATTTATGCACATAATTATCTATTCATAAAATAGATCAATCCTGGCAACTTACCTAGTCAAGAACTAGAAGCTGTGCTTTTTTAGTGTAATTTAATTAATGTGGAGGTGCTAATTACAGTAGTAGGTACAAACAAACCAAATCTGATTGCTAGAGCTGTAGAATCCTGTCAGATCTAATCCATCTAAAGCCATGCTTAAGACCCTACCACCACTTAAAACCGGATCAAAAATCACTGACCCCCGGCGGGATCTCCGTGTACCAGGCTCATGAACGTTGCCACTCGCTTTCTTCCATTTTAACAGGATTACTATTATAACTTACGCTATACTTAAGAATTCCGTTGACTCCGAACTAGTTTATGCACTTTCCCAATCCAGGATTCTTAGACCCAGCCTCTCCGATCTTTTACAGTTGTGCTCTTAAATCTTCTGGCGCACAGATAATCTTTAAGCTACTAAAGCTGTAGTTAAATACCGCGGGACTTTGGCTTCCATCGATATACACTACAAGTTTGACTCTTGTCTCACCGCTTAAGCTTGTGTGACTGGATAATCATCCATCCAAATCGTGACGTGCATAATCTACTTTCCTCACACTTCTATAAAAACTTGCTTTTACTAGTTTCCTTGATTAGTACTGCACCACTATATATTTCGCTCCAAGAGCTTTCTCTCCACCACAAAGTCAAATTCTTAAGCGGCAGTAATTTTAAATTTGCTGCATAATAATTTTTCTTTTAAGCTTTACTTAGTTGGTAAGAGATTTTGTGACTTCATTTTTTTTTTTTTGTTCCCAATCAATTTTATCGATACCTTTCCTCACCGTTTTTTATTATTTCTTGATTATCATTTATCGATATTATTTCTTTGAAGAAGTAGAATAGAGGTGATAAAAAAGATATCAATATTGTTGCTGCAACTAACGAGATATTATTTTTCAACAAACTATTCTTTTCTTTCGGTTTTTTTTAGCAGTATTAAAGATTTAAAGAAGGAAGAATTTTTAACGAACTGAAATACGAAGCATAGATTATTAACGAAAAAGATCACAAGTTTAGCTTTTCAAGGCGGGATTTTCAACATTTGCATATATATATATATATTAAGGGAGTTGAGTGAGCATTTATACTATTTTAATACTCCTTTTAAATATTGCCACTACTCAAAAAAAAAAAAGATATCATATTGGAATTTTAGAAACAATATTTTTTTTATTAGAGAGAAGGGGGAAAAAGTTATTTCTGTTTAGATAAGATGGTTAATATATTTTATTCTAATAAAAATTTCGACCTTAGAGATTATCAACTTGAAGAACTACAATCAAATGAAAATTATCATAATAACAATAATAACAAACCGATAACACCAAATATACCACCAGCACAGTATTATAATAATAACAATTTATTTAGTAATAATGGACGACCACTTATAACTAATAATGATGATAATGCAATGAATGTACCATTATTAGTTGGGTTATTGTCAGGGATAGGTACATTATTGTTGGGATTATTATGTACAGTTATTTGGTTTGCAGTAGTAGGACAAGGTAGAATTCGATTAGGGGTTGGAGAACCTGGAGAATATGATGATGAGCAAAATTTCTTGGAGCAAGAAACAGAAGCATTAGAACATATGGATGAATATTCCAAATCACATTATTTAAGAGCTAAACAATATATTGAAGCCAATCCACCTTTGAGTGAAAATACGGATATATCATTATCACAATTTATGACTATTCAAGAAAAGGGGGTAAGTGCATGGGAATTTGAACCTGATTTTGAAAATGCAAATTGTTTTGTTGAAGGTAGAACAGAAATTGAATTTTTTGATTCAATATGTTGTGTTCAAACTAATTTACCTATTCCAAGACAAAATGATGTTTATTATTGGGAAGCCAAAATTTATGAAAAACCTGTTAATACAACTGTATCAATTGGTGTTACAACAAAGCCATATCCAAATTTTAGATTACCAGGGATGCATAGATTTTCTGTAGCATATGATTCAACTGGTGTTAAAAGACATAATCAACCATTTGAAGCACCACATTATGGACCACCATTACAACCTGGAGATGTTGTTGGTGTTGGGTATAGAACAAGGAGTGGTACTTTATTTTTTACAAGAAATGGTAAAAAATTAGAAGATGCAGTTCATGGAATGAGAATGAATTTATTCCCAACAATTGGTGCAACAGGTCCGGCAAATATTGTTGTTAATTTTGGTCAAGCAGGATTTGTATTTATTGAAGCAAATGTTAAAAAATGGGGGTTAGCTCCAATTCAAGGTTCATTAGCTCCTCCACCTCCTTATGGAGCAGAACAAGATTTTGTATTATTAGAAAGTGGTCATCATACTCCAGCTCCCGATGCAACTTCAAGTTCTGAAGCTGCAGAAATATTAAATAACGATGATCCACCACCTTCAATTAACGATGAAGATTATGGAGAACCTAGTACAATTAATACCCCAGATTCTATTAACGATATTAGTTTAACAAGATTGCATATTATTAATAATAAACATTTCAGTAGAGATGGTGAAGAACATGAGGATGATAATGAATCAATGCCATTATTAGTTGATGATAGTAATGTTAATAATGGTGAAGGACCAATAATTAGAGCTGATTCTCCTTCACCTCCTCCTTCATATACATCAAATGATAGTGATGATGAAGATGATTAGTTATCTACATTACACATAAATTTTTTTTTTAGCATTTCTTCTCTTTTTATAATTCTTTTTATAAATTATTTATTATATTATTATTATTTACAACCTCTTTTTTTTTTTTTTCTCTTATTTTTTACCTTTTCTTTTCTTCTTTTTATTAGCATTCCCATCATTATTATTATTATTAGTCTCAGAGGTAGAATTAACTGGTGGAGTATTATTAGCAGGATCATCTTCCAAATCATATTCAACTTCAACACCAGCCATTAAACTAGCCATGCCCTCACACCGAATATTTTCAATTTTTTCTTCCAATTCACCTCCATTAGTTTGTGTCTTTAATTTTTTTGGAACAAAAACACCTTTTGGACCTAATGCATTCATTAATCTTGATAATTGATTAACTTTTGTTACTCTTATTCTAAAACATGCACCTGTAACAGGATCGAAAGTTTTGAAGTTGGCAATTGACGGCTTTGCATTTTCAACTTGAGTTCTGGATACTTGTGATGATTTATGATTAACATGTCTGTGAGTATATGTTGTGGTGATTCTAGTTGATGTTGGTTGTGCTTTGAGTAGAGTTGTTGATAACTCAATAAATGTGTCAATATCTTTAACTATCGTCATTCTGTTTTTACAATATTCTATGTGTAAATTTTTTTTTGTTTATGCTGATGAGAACGGTGTTGTTGTAGTAAAAAAATCGACTGTAGAGTATATCTTGTTAATTGAGCTGTTTTTTTTTTCTTAAAATTTAAACACACACACGATGAAAAATTAAGTAAGAAAAAAAAAATAAAAAAAAATTGGTGTGTTGTCTAATGATATTTTTTAGTGTGATGCTGAAATTGGTGCAACGTATTGGGAGGATTAATTACCTCACACTTTTTTTAAAACGACGACTGACTGAGCCGCGCAATCAATTCAAGTCAAATTGAAAACTACAACATTAATAACTTTGTAAATTAAATAGAATACATTAAAAATTAAATCGTTATTATAATGATATTTTATTATTAAAAACTATACACAAGAGTTTTTCAAAAAACTCCAAATTAAATTACTTACTGAATGGAACAAAAAAAACAAAAAAACAAAAAAAAAAAAAAAAAAAAAAAGTTTGAAAAAAAAAAAAGTGAAATTAAAACAAAAAAAAAAGCATACTTTCATAGCGTCTATAGAGAAAAAAAAAACAAACTTATTCTTCTTCTGAAGATTCATCACTTGATAGATTACCTCCACCAAAGCCACCCATACCCATATCATCATCCTCATCTTCATCCGAAGAATCACTATTATTACCCAAATTAGAGGTTGATAAACCTTGAGCCATGGATTTGGTGGTTTTACCACCAACAGATCCATTGTTATTATTACTACTTGAAGTTGAACCAGCCGGTTTATCATTTTCTTCAAATTCTTTCAAAGCTTTTTCAATTTGTTCTAATCTTCTTGCTTGTTCTTCTTCAGTCAGTGGACGGTTTTTTTTCTTGGTTTTATTATTTGGTACACTAGAAGAATTTCTCTTCTTTTTATTACCACCAGTATTATTAGTAGAATTTGAGGCACTAGCAGTAGTAGAACCATTTGCAACTTTTGTTCCATCCAATTCAAAAACATAATTATATAACTTCAAAACAACAGCTGGATCTAATTCATTAATATCCAATTCAATTTCTTCAGTTTCTGCCAAATCTGGTAAATTTTCTTTAATAATACTAATAATAACATTAACTTTATCTTCAGAAATTTCATTAATCTTTTCACTCAACTCTTGTTTCATATCAGTTGTTAATTCAGTAGCAGGACGATTTATAACTTCTTTTTTGGTTATAGTACTATTTCTTCTACCATTAGATTGGCCATGAGTACTTTTTCGTTTATTACCAACAGTTGAATCTTTTCTCTTCTTTTTTATTGGCTTTTTACTGGCCATTGCATCTCTCTTTAAAGAAGTGATTTTCTCTTGCAAATCTTTAATTTGGTTTTCCAAAAATTCAATAGTTTTTGCTGTAACCTCATCCAATTCTACATCACTTAATCCATCTTCGGAATCACTAATAGGTTGTGGAGGAGGAGTTGGAGGTGGAACTGGTTTATCAGCCCATTTTTTATTAAAAACTTCTTCCAATTTTTTCCCCATTGTATTAACAGGACTTAAATTTGGATTAAATTTATAACAATTTTGAAACATTAATCGAACATCAGCTTCAAAATCATCAGCATTTTCATACTCACCTTCATTATATTTTTGTTGAATCTTTGACAAATCCATTGGTTGTTTGATGATATCATAATAAGTTGGACAGTTTAATGCAACTGGATCAACTGGGTTTAAAAATGGGAAAGAATATGATTCATGTTTTTTACTTATTAATTCTTTTATAACTTGACCACAAAACTTTAATTCTTGTTGAAATTTCTTCTTTCTTGGTCTATTTGCCAATTCACCATACATAGAATCTTTTGGTTTTGGAGGATGAATTTCACGTTTTGGTCGATTTTCTGCAACTGATTCTCTTCTTAAAGTTGGTACACCATTGTTAACTTTTGGAACTTTTGCAGCTGCAGTAGCTGGAACATTTGTTGGATGAGTATTTACAGCAGCGTTAGCAGCAGTTGCAGCAGAACGTTGTGATTTTGGTTTTGTTGATGGTTGTGGTTTCTTTTTTGATTTTGGAGGAGGAGGGGGTGGTAAATCATAAGTTGGCATATGATTCATATGTTTTTCAAAACTTGATTTAACAGATCGTGCCATTGTACTAATAACTGATTCAACACCATTAAATGCTTCACAATTCGCAACAATCAAATTCATATCATTAACAAATTCACTGATTTTATTATATTCACCATTTTGAACCTTCTTCTCCATTCTTGAAATATCCATTGGCTCTTTAATAACCTCATAATAAGTCGGAACATTTAATTTAACTGCATCAACTGGATGTAAAAATGGACCTGCATCTTTTAATCGTTTAACAGATCTTAAAACTTGCTGTGCTGCTTTAACTTGATGTTTTGGTAAACCAGGTGGTGCATCAGCTGGTGGATCCAAAGATTTACTACCTTCTGTAGTTGAAGAAGTTGTTGCGGTAGGTTGTGGAGTAGAATTTTTTGAATTTGAAGTAGATAGAGTTGGTTGTGTAGGTTTTGATTCGGTAACTGCAGGTGTTGGTTCTGCTTTTGTGGGCTCATTGTTACTACTTTCATCTAATTTTTGTCGTTTTGGTTCTTGATCAGATCTTACATCATCCAAATCATGTTTCTTTTCTTCATTTTTTAACTCAGGTGCTTGTTCCATTGATACATCAGCTTCATTTTTTTCATCATTTTTTTTAGATTCTGTGTTTTCAGTGGTCATTGAAATATCACCATCATAATCCTTCTTCTTCTCACCATTAGTTTCATCCTTTTTCAGTTCATTAGATTCACCATTGATTTTTTCTCCATTCTTGATAGTATTATTATTATTAATTGTGTCTAGGTTAGTATCTTCTTTTTTATCTTCTGTTGCATCTTTTTTTTCTTCCTCTTCTTCTTTCTTGTCGTCTTTATTATTTTCTAATGATTGTGGTTCTTTAGTTTCATTATTTTCATTTTGTTGATTTTCAGTCTTTTGAATTTCCTGTGATGTTTGTTTCGTTGAATCTAATGGGTCGGTATTAGTAACAGGAGCAGGTTGTACAATTGCATCTTCATTAACTGACATTTTTTTTTTTCTAGTAATAAATAGAAAAAAATACTTTTCTCTCTCTTTTGAAAAAAATAAATAGAAACTTTGTAAATCGAAAAATTAAATAATAAAAAATAAATAAATAAATAACAAGAGAAATTAAAGATTATTAATATAAATTGTATTGATATAATAATTAATCCTTTTGTATTGTTGATAGTATTAGTTGATAATTAATGATGGTGGAGTGGCGATAGATAGATATTACGTAATCCGTGACTTTTTAACTTTTGGGGGACCCTACCAAAAAAGGAAACTCTAGGAAAAAAAATTATAATTAAAAAAAAAAAAGAGAAAAAAAAAAAAAATCTTTTTGACAACTTCAAAGGAAGCCGTCGAGTATTTATATATCGCGCACCTCAATGGCTTACAAAGGTTTTTTTTTCTGAAAGAACGAAGAATTTCAAAAGGCAAAAAAAAAAAAAAAATTTAAAAGAGGCAGGGCTACTCAAGCCCGGTTAACGGTTCTATGTGATGATTGGGAGTTTCAAGGATAAAACGTGTGGGCGCTAAACTTTTTTTTTTCCATTTTTCTCTCTCGATCTGAAATTTCTGAAATCAATTACTACAAAACTGTTATGCTTAAACTGAATCAAAAATTCGTAATTTTTGTAATTTTTGTAACGCGTCTTTTTTTTTTGAAAAAGATTTACAGACAATTGCGGTATCACTTGAAAATAAAAAGGTATTTGTGTGGTATTATTGTGAATAATGTGCCTTTTTAATGCTGATTCTTTATAATTTGAATGGATTTCGATGGTGCATATTTTTAGAGAAAAAAAATTGGGTATTTTCATGAATAATATACAAGCTCTCAAATAAATCTAGAATAGTTGAAAATTGAGTACTAGTAAGAAAATTGGTATCCAATAATTTCTATAATCCTCGCTTTTTGAATAAACCTGCTCATTTTCAAATATAAAGCATTCTTAAATAGAAAAACCTGTTGTTAGATTATTCAATACATCAGTAAAATATTGTTGTTGGACCAAGTGCCACGTAATTTTCAACTCAAAGTTGAATAAAATTTGAAATTTTCACCTGCATCATAAAAAAAACCCATCTCCGATTTTTTATTACATGAACAACGAGAAGAAAAAAAAAAAAAAAAAAATCGGGTGGCTAGATCGACATTCTACTATCTTAGAATGCTGGTTTTTACCCTGTATTATACGCGCGTTTTTTTTTTTATTATCCTTCACACGCCAATAAAATAATCTTGCCTTTATTTTTTTGATTAAATATTTGCGATGGTTTGTTATTTATGATAAATCTCGATTTACAAAGTTCTGAGGCCGATATCAATCCATATTAGATGCAGTGAAAAAGATGGGGTATCTATAGTTATAATTTAGAAATTCCTGGGGAATTTGAATAAACACTGAGGGGTATCAAAAAATTTTCAGTCTATCATGATGATAGGGTGTAGAAAAAAAAGATTGAGTCATGTTGTTGCGTTATTGCACCGAGAGTTTTTTTTTTTTTTTTTTTTTTTTTTAACCCCGTTTTTTGTTTAAACTTTACACTGATAGCGATGAATAGACTTGTATCCTTTATAACCTGATAGTATAATAAATTATCCATTATTCGAGCTTGATGATTTTATAAAATTTGTATCATTCTGAATGGTGCCAGTAATAATGGCAAACTAAAGAGAAATTGAGCATAATGTTTAAGTTGAAAAATGGTTAAGGATAAATCGGAAGCGGGTATAAAATGAAATTGTTGAAATTTTTTTGCTGCTTTGTTTTTGTTGTGTTTTTTCTCGTGTTTATTTTTTTTTTGTAATAATTGGTGGAAATATTCAAATTAATTGGTTGAATACTAATTTCCAAAATTAAATTGCCATATTTAGCAAAACATAAACACCGTAGTAACTACAAATTTCATAAGCCCGAAATCTCATTATGGTTCATTACTTTGCCATTCTAAAATTATCTCAAAATTTTATAATGATATAAATAGTGTGCAATATGATGACAATGATGGTGCTACAGAATTCAAACTTTTATCCATTTGTCATAGTGAAACCTGCTGTATATTGAAATTTGACTAGTTGGTATCTTTAGTGAGTGTCGAATGGTATGCATCTTTTTAAACTTAAGAATAGTATTCAAAAAGAGCCAATCTTACAATTTTGTATAATATAATACTCTAACCCGATCTATTTTCTTGTTATAAATATATTATACTCTTTTCAATCTAATTTCGTTAAATCGGCCCCTTAAATGAACTTGAGAAATTTGCGTTTGCTAAAATTGTCTTGAACTGTAACCTCAAATCTGCACCTTATACTCAAAGCTTTAAGCATGCTTAAGCGGCCATCATGAAAATTGGGCCAGCTTTAGAAAACAAACCATCAACTTGAGCAATCACCACAATCCAGTTCAGCATACTTCTTAAACAAATAATCTAACAATAAAAAATTTTTGTTCATCAAATTAAAATTATACAATATAAAATTTTTGTTTAGATTATTCTTTGATTAACCAATTCAAAACCCATTTTTACAGAACCCTTTTTTAATAATATTGTGTGGTAGTAGAAAAAAAAAATTTGCTGCAGCAAAAACTTTTGGTTAAAAAAAAGCCATATAGATCATGATAATGAAAAAATTTTATTTTTTTGTTGTATCATTTTTTTCTGTGTAATTTTTCGGGATATACAGGAGCTCGCTTTTTCTTACCCTGATGTTTCTTTTTTTTTTTTTTAGTTCAGATCCCCAAACAGCTTTAAACATATGGTTCGGATTGAATAGAATTGGTTTCAATCCGGATGCTTTATTCCTATTATTCTAAAATCTGATCTGTTTGAATTGATTGAATTAATTAACTTGTTATATTTATCGAGTTACCTTCTCTTTTATTATTATTATTTTTTTTATTATGAAATTTGTGTATCGTATTAAACTTATCATAAGAATATCATTTTAATAACACTTAATGACATCGATATGAAAAATTAAGGTCCTTTGTTGATAGATAATTAAAATGAGGATATCGAAATTAGAAGGGTTTAAAAGAGATTGAGTGAAAAAGAATGAAATTAAAGCAGTGGTTAAAAGTTATATAAATGCTGGGTGTTTTGTTAAAGTTTAAACTGTAAAGGGTTACCAAGGGTTAATAAGAAAGGGCCATAATTTTGGTTCCCTTGTTTGCCTACACCATGTACGTCTTATCTTGGATAAGCTTAATAGCAGGATCATAAATAATAGGTGTCCTATACATATAATGAACTTGATATGAACATGGCTACCGGTATCTCAATTACTCTAATCAAATAGATCGATAAATTTATTATGTTCTGGCGAATGCTCAATTCAAGTCTCTCTTAATATTAAATTTGACCTTTCAGCTTTTACAGCTCCAATATATCCTTCTAATTGCAGCATTTATAAGCCTTTATAAATGGTGTAGCTTATATACCAAAAAATATATAATAGCAATTTGGATAATTACGCTATAAATATCCATATGGATGAAACATGATACAGATACTTTCGAGCAATACATAAAGAAGATTGGCTAATGACTTTCGTAAGGTTCAAATTTATGCATCTTATAAAAGGCATTCGTTGACCTATTCTCAGCAAAACTGAATACAATCGATATTCAGGCTACCCATTGTTGCTCAGCCAATGGCCTCAAATATCTGATGTATCTCAATTAACTGCTTTCGTAAGATCAATTAGAAATTCAGCTATATAAACTCCCATGGCATTGCAAATGAATATTGATAATGATCTCCCACAACAGAATGAATAATGGCCCTTTCTTTTTTTTTTTTTAAAGTTTTGAAGAATTTCAATGCATATAACTTAGTCATTAGATAGTTCAAATAACTTAATTGGTGTAATAACGTACTACTTCAGAAGATATCAAACTTAAGTGAGATTGTATAAAAAAAAGCATACAGCGTTTTTTTACTCTGTAATATTTGTAACCTTAGAAGCTTTAATCCATAAAATCTGGTTGAATGAAGTGACAACCGTTATTATATAACCATCAATAGCACAATATCTACATTGTAATATCTCCCATCAGATAGTCCAGTTACCAGGAAGTCAAATATTGTGTGTTCCCCAATTAATTACAATTTAAAGCACTTTATATCTCTAATGTGTCAGCCGCACCAAGAAATCGGTCCTCCGTATACTTATACGTGAACATTTGATCACGCAGGTATCCTCCTCCCACCACTATAATACTAACGGACTGAAAAATTTCCAACACCAAAAGAAAAAAAAAAAAAATTTCATAGGACAATAGCATCAACCCCAGCCAACAAATAGTACATAGAGATGTTCAAGACTTCACTTCAGACGACATTGGGTAAACCAGCAAGTTATGTTCTAACCACTCTACGGAAATTCCCATCTTTAGAACCAGTCAAATTTCAACCAGTATCAGCCGATATTCTAGGACTCCCTACAAGACGAGATTTATTATGGAGTGCAGTAGTTTTTGAAAGAGATGCAGCAAGAGTTGGGTCAAGACATACAAAAAATAGAACTGAAATGGGATATTCAGGTAAAAAATTAATTAAACAAAAGGGTAGTGGTAAAGCGCGAGTTGGTGACAGAGGTACACCAATTCGACATGATGGTGGTAGAGCATTTGGTAGAAAACCAAATTTCGATTGGTCAACTGGGTTACCATTTAGCGCTTATAGTAAAGCAATTAGAACTGCATTATCACATCAATATAGTGAAGGGAATTTAATGGTTGTTGATGGAAAGATTGATTTTGTTACAGGTCATGAAAAAGCAGGTGAATTATTTATGAAAAATTTGGGATGGAATAATAAAAAAATTACAGTAATTTGTGAAGAATATCCAGAAAATTTCGATTCTGCAACAAAAAATTATGCTCAAAAAATTGATATTGTTACATTAGATGCTGTTAATATTCGAGATTTATTGAAACCTCAACGATTAATTATTGAAGCAGATGCATTAAAAGCTTTATCAATTGAATATGGTGCAAAAAGTCCTGTTAAATCTAAAGAACCTACTAATCTAATCAATGAAGTAACTTTGTAAATACTTTGTTATTAATCTTTTGTAAATATAATTCAAGAAATAAAAAAAAAAATTAAAAAAAAAAATTCATTACTAAAAAAAACTATGCATACTAAAATATTTATATACTATAGCCAATCCCCACCTTTTAAAGATAATAGATTAGTGATACATTCTTTTTCCCTTGCATCTGGAGATTTAGGCTGTAATTTTCTGGGGGATTTTCTTGTTGGTGATTGTGGTTCTAAACGTCTATTAAAACCTTTTGAAGAAGGCGATGATGAAATTGATTTTGTAGGAGTTCTATTTGGTGATTTTTTTGGTGATCTTGTTGGAGATTTTCTACTTGGAGAATAATCTCTTCTTAATAATGCATTTAATGAATGTGATTTAACCGGACTTAGAGGAGTTTGTAATTGATTTTGATAACGTTGTGATAACGGCGATAAAACTTGTCTACTTGAATAATCAACCACTCTATCTCTTCTTTCTGGAGTTTTATTTGCAGTAATAATTGTAGCTTTCCCATCATCTGACATTGATAAACACAATTTTGTCTTTGGTAAAGCAGTAGTAGTTATATTAGTATTAAAAATATTTCTTCTTTCTGGCTCTTTAATTTTTGTTCTTTCAATTGACTCTGTTCCTGATAAACTACTTAAAGATCCGGTACTCATGGGTCTATCAACACTCATTGTTCTATTCACACTCATTGGAGTATTTAATCCATAACTTTGTGAAATCTTATTATCTAAAGGTTTACCTCGTTGTGATTGTTTTCTAAAAGCTTGACGACGATTTTGAAACCAAATTTGTACTGCTTTACCGGTCATTCCAACTTTTTTTGCAATTGTGAGCCTTTGTTGTCTATTTGGTTTAAAATTTGCTTTGAATTCATTTTCTAAAATCTCCAATTCATGTGGACTTGTCCGTCTTCTTTTCCTTCTTGCTAATTGCATATTATCTATGGATGGTTGATTTTTTGGATATGACTGTTGAGAATGTGAAATAAACGCGTACCCATCACTACCCGTCATAATACTTGGAGTACTCAATCCAAACTCTTCATCTTCTTCATCTTCATCATCATCTTCTTCTTCTTCGTCATCGCTTAAATCTTTTCGCTTCTTTGATGTTGATGTTTTGGCTTTATTTTTGTTTCTATAAATTGGTGTTGTAGTAGTACTATTAGTGCTAGGTGTGACAGCTAAACTTCTAGCTGGTGTCGAGTTTATAAATATTTTTGGATTTTTACCCGCACTTGAGCGCACAGATGATAATGATTGATTTGCAGCATTCAATGATGTTTTTGAGTATAATGGCGCTGGAGTACTATACTCTGAAAAAGTCAGTGATTTTGTTTGTTTAGGTGTATTCATCCTTTATATATTTGTCGTCTTTGTGATATAAAAGAGAGAGCACTGGTAAGTAGTTGTTAAAAACAAGTCCAAAGAGTATAAAAAAAAAGAGAGAGATAAAAGCAGAGAGAAAGAAAGAAAAATTTCTATTACCAATAATAATTCAATTGTGTTAGTTGCGTGTGTTAAATTGGCTTATTTATGTTGTAGATGCGTGCAAAAAAAAATTAATTTGCACTTTTTTTGGGTGTAAATGGGATTTTACTCAAGCTTAAGTGAGGCAAAAGGAAAAGGAAAAAAAAAAAACATCAATAAAAAAAACGCGTTACAGATTTACATATTGGGATGGCTGGGAAAAAAAAATAAATAAATGATTTTTATCTTCCTGTTACAAGCGCTTCACCGCAGCAAAAAAAAAAAAAAAAAAAATGTTTTACTTTGAAGAATTTTTTGTAAGAAATCAATTTAAAAAACTGTGAATACTGCTATAGTGATGAGACCTAGAAATATTCAATACATTTTTTTCCTTCTTTCTTTCGAATAACTTTTAGTCTCTTAGAGCTATCCATTTGAATATAAATATCTAAATATGTATAGGAAGATGTTACTGTGCCCTGATGTGATGGACTGCGGAATATTTTTAAGCGTCGATAAAGCTAATCTTAAATCTCGAATCTCAGTTCCACCGTTAGTATATATAGATGCTGTACACGAGCCCGCGATCTCGAAGGCGGAGAATTATAGTTTTACCTGGATAGTTAGAAATTAAAACCGCTATAATATTAAAGCAATAGAATCGTAGTAAGATATCCGGTACTAAGTAATGCAGATGACTTCAAATCATCTAATGATAATTTTTATTTATTATTCTTGCGAAGCGGTTACATATTTAGCTAATAAAGGCAGCGCTGAGAATATCTCGAATCAATAGTAGTTTTACTATAGTAGCTCCTACCGGTACTTTTACAGTTCTCAATCAAATAATTAATTGGTGTTTGCTATATATTGAGGCACAATTCGAGCTAGCTCAACAAATGCGAGTATCTGAATTAATGGTATCTGAGTGCACATGGTTATAAATTGCAGGCTAATCCAAGGATAGAAGTTAACTAGCAAGCGCTGGGTTTTATTATAAAACAGCATGTGCATGCACGCACACGTTTATATGATACTCATCACCTAGGTGCATCAAATAATTAAAATTAACTGCTATAATCAACCGGGGATCCTAATTAAGTGACTTTAGATCCAGGATTTCATGGCCAGGTGTACCCATATTATTGAGATTTCTGAGGAAAAGTCACAACTAATCTTTTGCGATGCCATGGCTGCAGGTTATTGATAGATGGATTTGTACACGTTGTGTGATAGATATTAATGCCTTTCAAAGAGTACGTAGTGCGCTATATATGATTTGCTCCATAGCTAATGTAAATTATATCCATATATATATATATAAAGGTGCTGCCATGGGATAGGCGATAGGTCGCAATTGTAATACATGTCTTAAATTGTACAAATAGATTTGGTACATGTAATTCATTCGAATCATCCATCCTATATATGGATATATAAACGTGCGTGCGCTGCTCATATTCAAAGTATAGTTCTTAATTGGTCGACACTTTACGATATATCCATGAACAAAACTTATTATCATTTGCTTCAAGTAATCAAAAATAACATATGTAATATTAATTAATTACAATTAGCTGAAGTATTACATAATAAATTGAATATGGTTGTACATTTATGACTGTCTCTGAGTCCTATGTAGCAATGGATGCATGCATTAAAATGAAAAAGATTAGGTAAGTGGTCGAGCGTGAGACGCGTGTCGCAATTAGCTATTTAGAAGCATACATAGCATAGTCTTAGTAATAGGTACTCCAACCATTGATGGTAATACCTGTACCCGGGCCCTCAAATCTATGATAATAATACTGGACGATTGGGCCCTAGGCCCAACCGTGGTTTTAAAGGATGAGAATTGATAAAACCAAAAGTTGGTGAACAACATTATGTGTTTTTTTCTGCCAGTAGTTATTGTAGTATCAATCTCAAATCTAATATCAATTATACCACATAAAGCCATAAACTAATCCTCGAGATCTAGATCTATATATAGTTGATCAATAATCTGTGCTTCAAAACCTTGTTATTTAACTTTAAAGATCTTTCAAAACATAATGCAGCCGGAGCTTGTATACCAACATAACTAGCAAAAATTCACCAATCGATGGCCTGAGTGAAAAGTTTAATTTTAACATTTAAGAAAGTTTATGTGATGGATTTGCATGCAGCATGAACCTCAAAACTATTAATAAAAGAGTGTGAACCTGTAAATTCAAATCGGAACCAACCGAAGATGAGCAGCGTATTTTCGGCATTCGTTCGTACGTTCCCTCCGGCCATTTATTATCCTTTTGATCTATTTGATTTTTTAATCTTATTTCATATTTATTATCATTCTTATGTATTATTTTGATTTGAAATAGTTTTATAGTATATATATTTTAGTTAATAATAATAAAGAAGAGATAAAAAAATATAAAAAATTTGAAAACTTCCATCTGCACCTGTAAAACCTACAAGATATATCAGGATTCGGTAAAGTAATAGCTAGTAATAAATAACAAGTATACTATAGATATGTAACTCAAAATAAAAAAGAAATAGAGTTAATAATACATTTAGAGTAATATATATCGATCTAAAGTACTTTATTTCTTCTTCTTATGTAACTTTAAATTATTAGGTTTATTAGGTGCAGTACATATAGAAGTGCCATTTATATTTATGGGACAAGTAGGAACAATATTATACTTTACTCATTTCTTAGTATTTACACTAGCAATAAGTATGTTAGAGAGTATATTATTCTATCCTGGATATACAATTGACCCCTCTACTAAATTTATTTTTGAAAAATCCGAACTTACGCCATATTCCGGATATACATATGGATAGAATCACCTACGCATATGCACCCATGAATATCTGCTACTGGAGCAGCATGCATAAATTTGGAACAAAATATAGCTCATACGCTTGAATAATACGAATAAAAGGAAACGTACACCCCAAAATTTCCATTCTTAAATTTATAGCAACAACGAACTTCAACTCTTCACTAACATATGCTAATAACGATACAAATAATTTGAATAAACCAGTACAACAGAGTAAACGAACCCAATAAGTTGAAGGATGACACCAAAACAAAACGACCTAGATCTTACAGACATTGAACTTTCTAACGCCACCATATCACCCACATCAACATCAACATCAGGTTTCAACGTGCCATACACCAATCCACCAAGCTATGATGAATCTGGATATCCTGCCCAACCTACTACTACCAACCAAGCTGCTGCTCAAACATTAGTAGTACCAGTTTTAATTCCCCAGACGTATGTTTTATCTAGTTCATTCGCTTTGGCCTACCCTCCAATTCTTTCAAACTATGGTATTACGGAAAAGGAATTCTTTTCATTAATTGATAAAGTAAACATCTCCATACAAAGAAATGATTTTATATTAGGATTAATTATTGTCGGTGCTTTAACTATTACATTAACCACATCATCAGATGCTGATTTTAAAATTTCTACAATTATAAATGTTACTATTGTAACTTTAATTATATATGGATATATCAGATCCAGAAGAATTAAAAAAGTATTGTCTGATATTAACAAATCTGTTTTCAACCCACAAGGTTTAACTATCAAAATTCTTGGACATAAAGAAGTTGCTGCATTACTTGGAGTCAATAGTTTATCTGATATCATGTTAAAAATATTCAATTCAACTGATGAGCATTCTAAGGAAAAAATTATTAATGAGGTTAGTAAAACTGTAACTGAACGTCAAATGGATTGGCTAATTGAAAATAAAAAAGCACAGCCATTGAGATATTATTCTAATTCTTTGTTGAGCCAGATTGATGAAAATGAATTGAAAGTTGAACAACTATCGAAAAAGGCAAAGCGAATTAGACAAAAGTGCTTAGTAACAGAGCAAAAACTACTTTTGAGTAGAGATGAAATTGTTGATAAGTTGGATGAATATGATCCTCATGATTACAAGTTTCAAGTTCCAATTGTTAAAACCGGTGATGAAAAGATCGATAAAAAATATACAAAACAACGACAAAAGCTATTGGATAAGCGTATTAAAAAATTGGAAAAGTATGGTTGCGCTTCAAAGAAAAGTCGTAATAATTGGTTTACAAGTTTTAAAGATAAAGAATATGCTCAGATTAATTCGATTGATTGGTTGATTATTCAAGATTATACTCCTCCACGTACTGCTAATTAGACTTTTTTTTCTTTGGTATACCTAAAACTGTACGTATAATGTATGTAATTATGTAATTGAACTTAAACTTTTGTTAATTATTTATTAATTGTCTTGATTTTAGCGTAACGTCTGTTTTATACTATAATTTAAGTTTTCTATAAGTTTGCAATTTAAAAATACTAATTCCATAAAACCGCTTGAGTGGCCATTCTTGATATGAGCGAATCCATTCATATTAGTTCATTTTGCAAATATCACCAATCTAATCTTCATGAACCGGATCAATAGGAAATTTGAAGATTGACAAAATCGCAACTACCGGTGGCTAATGTCTCCCCGCTTAACAGATCGATTAACTAATGCGGGCAGCATCCGATAATCAGCGCTCATAAAAGTTTAAGCAGTATTAATCTTAGACACGAAACTCATACAGAAAATTACAAGCTTTATTCGCAGGTGAAAATTTTTTACTGCTTTATCTTTAGTTACCCAATAATTAAGCTGCGATCAAATAATCTTGACTCAGATGTCCAATTTTCATCCTTTCAATCCATTTCCAACCTCCATCTTTCCTACACACGCACACACATCACTTAAGAGTGCACTATCTTCATAACAACCATGTCAAATATCACCAAAAGTTACGAAGAGCGAGCGTCCAAACATAAATCTCCAGTAGCTGCTAGACTACTAAACTTAATGGCAACTAAACAAACCAATTTATGTTGTTCATTAGATGTTCACACAACAAAAGAATTCCTATCATTATTAGATACAATGGGGCCAGAAATCTGTCTTGTGAAATCACATGTTGATGTTCTAAGCGATTTCACATATGAAGGTACAGTGTTACCAATGTTAGAACTAGCTAAAAAACATAATTTTATGATTTTTGAAGATAGAAAGTTTGCTGATATTGGATCAACTGTTAAAGCTCAGTATGCTGGTGGGATTTATAAAATTGCCAAATGGAGTGATATCACTAATGCTCACGGTGTAACTGGTCCAGGGGTTGTTTCAGGTTTAGAATCTGCTGCAAAAGAAGTTACTGATGAACCTAGAGGGTTGATTATGTTGGCTGAATTGAGTAGTAAAGGCATGCTAGCCACTGGTGAATATACTGCAAAAACTGTTGAAATGGCAAGAGATAACCAACAATTTGTTTTTGGTTTTATTGCACAAAATAGAATGAATGAATTAGAAGGTGAAGATTGGATGATTTTAACTCCTGGAGTCAATTTGGATATTAAAGGTGATAATTTGGGTCAACAATATAGAGATGTTGATACTGTTGTAAAAAATGGTAGTGATGTTATTATTGTTGGTAGAGGGTTGTATAAAGATCCTGAAAATGCTGCAGAACAAGCTAAACGATATAGAAAAGCAGGTTGGGATGCTTATTTACAACGATTACAAAAATAGGGCATTTTCTCAAAAAACATTCTTTACAAATGTATTATAGTTTTTATGATAGATATGAATGAAAATGTATTCCTGAATTTTTTTAAAAAAAACGCTATTTTTCGGCACTGAATTTAGAATTACTAGGACGGGTGAAAGTTGAAAGCATGATGAATTTATCCATACTTTAGATTCAGCCGCACAACCGTTATTTTTTTTTTTTTTCAATTGCCGGATCTTCGTTACATGGCTTGTCAAGGCCAAGGCTTTACTTGGAGCGTACTATAGCCTATCCTCAATGCCGCTAACTTATTGTATATTTATTGTCTATGTAACCATCATTAGAGCATAAATATAGCTAATCAACAAGTAAATGTTCTATGGTAATATACCTCTAATGATTTTCTTGAAGCATAGTTCGAGCTAGTCTTGGTCGACCAATTGATGCGCAATGTTGCATCTAGAGCTCAATTGAACCATCCTATTCTGATTTTCAATTCGAAACTAAGGCTATTGATCAAAAGCTACTTATTTCTTATTTTGTCATAAAAACCTATAGTAACAGGAAGCTCGGGATCTCGAAACACCCAACACCACAAATTCACCAAAGTATCTGCATCATAAAGTCTACAAGCAACAAGTAGTAACAGTATATTCATAAATCATTATCATCAATTATTTTTAAATTTCATCAAAAACTCTATATACAAGTACATAAATAAGTTAATAGCCTTTTTCTTTATTATTATTATTAATTTTTTTTTTTTGTTTTTTTTTTTTTTTATCTCTATAATAAATTAGCTAAATTTCATATGAATTATCTTCCACAAATGCAGGTTTAACTTCTTCCATATACCTCAATCTCATGATTTCAAAAACAACCAGCCCAATACTCGTACTAGGTAAAGCAATCAAAGTATTTCTCCAGAACCCAGAGTATAACCATTTAAACCAACTCCCACCACCATCTTTGATAACCAGTTTTTTGGCCCTTTTGAAAGTTTTCCCATATGCTTTAAAATATTCTAACCAGCTAACTGGTGTCTTTTTTTGTTCATGGAACTTATCAATTGCTTCTAATCTAATAAAATGAATCTTTTGTAATTTACCTAATGGATAATGAGCCAATTGTAATGAATAAGTTGACAAAACCCCTGCAAGAATAACAAAACTTGGGAACACAGCTTTATTAATTTTACCAACTGGTGGGTCTCCATATATTAATTGAACATATTTTCTATACCATGCTCCTTTAACTGCTTCAAAAGTTGCAAAAAATAATGCAAACCCGCAACTTTCTTTAAGCAGGCTAATCCCAAACCCAGAAAATACACCTCTCATACCAATTTGTTTTAATTTATATATTGAATAGCTCCATAGGTTTTTATGGGTAGATTCAATCATATCTGAAGCATTAAATCTTGTTACAATTGCATCAATGGGGGCTGCCGCCATACTTTGAAATGCACCTGCAATTGATCCAGCAATTAAAGTTTGCTTCAGCCCATATGTCCCATCAGATCGTTTTTGCATAGATAAACTTGCCAAATAACTCGTGTATAATGCTAATCCTACTGCACTATTTGCTACTAAAGGTGGCAAAATGTTATTTGGTATAAACCTCCATCCGTGTTCTTTAACTGCATGGGCTATAAGTGCTGGCCCACTATGTGTTGTTAGACTCCAGGGCTGGTTTGAATAAAATGGGTTTATAGCCCTAGGTAATGCTAAATAATCAACTCGAGTAGGTCGGAAAATTTTTAATGGAATTTTGATATAGAATGTGAATATTTGACTGGCTATTGCTCTGGACCCAGCCGTTGCTACGCCTACTATTGATGACTGCCTCCTCTCATTCTTGTCATCCATCCTATTATGTTATTGGCGAGGGGTATTATGTATAGTTATTGTTGTAAGAATAGTAGGAGATGATGCTAGGTTATGAATGGTTGAAAAAAGTCTAATGGTAAATTTATGTTTCAACGGTATTAGCGGAAAAAACTTGAAGGGCCAAAGCGGTGTGAGTGTACTGCCCCATGTATTTTTTTTTTTTTTTTTTTTCAAAGTGTCATGAAAAAGTTATAGCATTGTTCATTGCAAGCAGGGTTGAGAAATGGAGAATAACTGATCGGGTCCGATCTTTGTCATGAACTTCGCTATGATATCTGATCTTGATCTGGATTTAAACTCGTATCTTATCTACCTCCAGAAAAATAGACAATGAAATAGCCTTACTATGATTATTATTTACTAGCATATTAACAATTCTTTCAAATCCTCTTAATCGAGCCTTCACGACAGGCTTCCCTGTATTAAATGTCATAATACTAATTAATCATTTTTTACAAGTTTTATATTATAAACAATTAAAATACTACAACATTACTAGGGAATTTATATGAAAATAATCCAAAATAAAAATAGTAATAAAATAAATAAAAAAAAAACACGCTATATAAAGTAACTAATAATAAAAAATAATAAATAAAAAAAAAAAAAAAAAAAAAGTATCATACATCTTAAGTACCCCCCTTTTTTTTTTTTTTTGTATTCCTCTTGTTTCTTTCTAGTCTAAAATAAAAAATAATAAATTCCCCCTTATTCCATAAAATTGTATAATTTTAATAATAAAAAATAATATAACAACAGTACTAAGTATACAAATTGGTAACTTGTTTAATGTCTAATACCAATACTGGTTGTAATTATTAGTGGCATTTGGAGGATATCCCCAAACATCTTGATTAAATAAATTAGAATTGAATCCTCTAATATTAGAGTTTTGTTGTTGTTGTTGTTGTTGTTGTTGCTGCTGTTGTTGTTGTTGAGGATTCATTTGTTGTTGAACATGAGGAGGAGGAGGTGGTGGTGGTAAAAATTGTGACATAGAAGGAGGTGGTGGCTGTTGATTCATCATTGTAGTTTGAGGTGCTGGTGCCATACCTGGAGGTGGCATATTGAACATTTGACCTGGTGGAGGAGGTGGAGGTGGTGGTGGTAGTTGATTTGATGATGGTTGAAAATTTTGTGGTATAAAGCCATTATTTGGTACAATTCCTTGTAAAGATTGAATTGGTGAAGGAATTGGTACTTGTTGAATTGGCATATTAGAATTTTTTGGTAAAGTTGGAGTGAAATTTGCTAATCGCTCTTCTTTGACGTTAACTGCACACATCCAAATTCTAGTTTTATAAATTCTAAATAATTCTCTAACCAAATCTCTAAAATCAATTCGATGATTTGCACTATAAAAAAATGTCAACTTTCTTCTATCCCATTGATATTCAGCATCTAATACAGTCATTTGTAAACCTTTTTCATTAACTTTTGCAACACACATCTGAATTGCCTTCAATTCATCTTGTTCTTTTTGTAAAATTTGATTGATTTCAACTGGTTGGGCAAATCTTAAGATTTGTTTTGGCATTGTAACACCAGGGGTACTAGAATTACCAGATGATGTACCAACGTTTGGTGAATGTTGTAGAATAGCTTGTTGTTCTTGATGTCGTTTTAATTTTAACATTCCTGCTTCTTCTGCTGTTACATTTTCTTTAACAACTTTACCCAAATCTCTACCTCTATCAGCATCACAAATAACCAAATCATTTACTTTAACATTTAATGCAGAATTTTCAGCAATATAAAAAACATCAATTCTTGCAGATTTGAATTCGACATATAATAATCGACTACTTGGAACCGAAATTAATGATGCTGCTTCTTGTGTATTAACTGTTGAATAATCATAATCAATACTATTTCTACCCAATTCATCAACTTGAAAATATCTATCAATTTCTGGATTTAATGCACTATTGTTCAAAGGATTATTTGAACTAATTGTTGAAGCAACACTACTTGCAGCTGATGTTGGTGGAGAAGCATTATTATTATTATTATTATTACTACTACTGTTTTGTGAATTAGAAATAACTGTTCCAATCGTAATATGTTCTCCTGCATAAGAGTGTCTTCTAGCTGCGCTCGGTGAATACCAGATTCCTTGACCGATTGGTGGAGGCAGTCCTATGCTTTTATTCTTATTTGTATTTGTTGTAACTGTATCTCTATCATCCATAAATTTATCATTTTCTTCATTAGTAGTATAATCATCAATACTTGTTGTATTTAATCTATCAATAATTTCTTCATCACTTGCATCTTCTTCATTAAAACTATCCAACATATGTGATCCAGGTTTATTACCATCTTGAGGTTGTGAAAAACTTAAGGATCTAAAAGTTTTTTTTATTGGAATTTCATGTTGTGTTGAAGGTGCTGGTAAATAATTTTTACCTAGTGAGTTTTCATTTTTCCATATTCCTTGTGACCATCTTGGTGCAGTCAACCAATCATTATCTTTCTTATTGATTATATTTGATGTAGAATTTGGTGGTATTACTGCTTGTCCAATACTATTGCGTCGTTGCTGTTGACTTGTGTTATTACTTGCTGTTGCTGCTGATGGGTTATTACCTGAATTGGTATCAAATGGTGAAAATATTGATGATGGTGGTGATGTATAATTTGACATTCCTAAGTTTCTATCGGCTTTCTAAACGTATAAATAAATAAAATAAATCTCTATAATAATTTTGCTCTTTGAAAAATAAAATTTTCTATTGTTTGACTGAAAGTCCACTTTTTGTGTTGCAACTATTTTTTTTTTATTTTTTCTTTTTTTTTTATGCTAGTATATATTTGTTCTTTAAAAAATATACTTGTGTTGTAATTATAGTTTTTTTAAAAGATATTCCTTTCTTAATTCTAATAGCTCTTTTCTCTTTCTTTTTTTTTTGTTGCTTGCAGAACTGCTCAACTTCTAACTCAGTCCCAAGAGTATGAACAGAAACTTTAAATTCTCTGGTTGCCGAAGTGAAAGTAAAAGAATTTGTAAATAGTCAAACCTTCCTAACAAATATATATAATGTAATGTTGATGTTATATAAATTGTACGTGTTTTTGTTACAAGCTTTTAATAATGACTAGCAAAAATTTGTTGAAAAGATGCTTATAGTATGCCTGTACTGATAAAATCTAACAATCTATTATAATCGAACGTTTTTTTTTTCTTGTTAAGTATGTCGAAAATTAAGGTCGTTGAAATAAAATACAGTCTATAACTTCTTTTCGATAATCAATGCAATTTTATCGTCTAGGTTGTAAATTGATATTTGATTCTGATGTTGTTCTTCTTTTTTTTTTTTTTTTTCGTAGTCTAATAAAAAAAATGTGGTTGTGAAGAGTAAAAGAAAATTTAAAAAAATAACAGGTCTTGAAAAATTAATAGAGCGGGTGTTTTTTTTTTTTTTTTTTTTACTGTTTCCTCTCCTTTTTCGATAATTCAAAGCAGTTTTAATGCTTTTCTCGAGATCTTGAATAATTAGGATAATTAGGATAATTATTACTATAGTATAATAACCTTTTTTTATTTTAAGGGTACCTTTCCTTTCCCTAAGTTTTTTTTATTTTAATTATTTTTGAGACTGAAACACTGCTCAGGTGGGTGGTGTGTTGTTTTTGTTTTATGCCCGACTACTTAAAATGTTATTGAGTTGTAACGTCTTAAAATAACTATAACCAATCTATATATCGTGGACTGCACAAATATGTTGAATCGAAAAAATTCTTAAAGTAAAATGTCTAATGCTTTTAATCACAATGTAGTAAAAATTTTATAATGAAGAGATTTTATCGATTATCCCCGGTCACAGTGCTGAAGAAAAAAAAAATTGCAAGAAGAAAATGTGGGTGATGACGATCAGAGGGATAAAAAAAATACTGAAATTGCTGCGTTTGAGTCTGCGTTGATTAAGCCGACTTAGTCTTAGAGATGTGGATGATGATGATGTGTGTTAAAAAAATGTGGTGTGCTGCAATTTAATCAAAATAATAATTTATTTTTTTGCCTTAACTGCTTCACCAAATTTTTTAAAATGAAGAATCCAATCTGTGGAGCGCTCTCTCTTTCTCTTCTTATTCTTCTCTCTACCCCAAATTTTGAATCTCAAAATTAATTATAAACAACAACGAAATAAGAAAGAAAGAAAGAAAAAAATCTACACTCTATCTAGACTCGATCGATGTTGTTAAATTGATGATGAATTTTAGATGATTTCGATGGATGCAAATTTTTTCTAACTATATATATATATCAATATTGGATACTCAGTTATTTGATCGGGTCAAAAAATAATATTTTCTTGTATCCTTTCTTTAATTTTAGCCGGTTGTAGTTTTTGTATTTTTCTCTTTAGCTCTGAAGGGTTTAACAAAAATATAAACTTTTCTGTTGTATGCGTGTTAGTATTGGTACGATGTCCACCTTTTTACGCTCTATAATACTGTAATAATGGTCGTATCAATAATTTGAACCACTTCCTAGTTTGATTGGTAATGCTGTTATTCTTGCAATACTGTACTAATAATTAACTGACAAAGAGTTTAAAACAAAGAGATTCCTTAAAAAAAAAAAAAAAAAAAAAATTCTGTAAGCAGAACTCCCCAGGTTTTAAGCCGTAGTAATAGCTGGAAATCTTGATCTCGCTTCAAACTGGGCTGCTGCTAACAAAAATGCCTACCATAGTAAAGTTTAATGAAAAAGCAAAAAAGAAACCCTATAATAATTATGTTTATGCTTGAGTAAGTTGTTACCAAGTTGACTCAAAACAATCTCAACTGCCGTAGGAAGAATAAAATCATATACACTTATAAGTGCAGTCAGACTATTATAAAAATATTTGTTAAAGGAGAGTTTAAAAATTGTTGAACTCTCTCTGGTGTCAGTCAAATACGGTGAGTGATCCAATCATGCTATATCCTATATTATCATAATCTTCTATATTTTCATACCAATGCTATAAAACCTCAAAGCGGAATGGTATCACTGAAACTTTTTGTTCATTGATAAGTGTGTTCTGTCAGCTTAATACTAACTTCTAAGTACAATTGATTAATTATAGCACTGGCCACTTTAAATCTGATTGCACACCACTCCTGATTTGAATCGTGATTTTGTATCATACAATATATCCATATATCAGATATAGTATACCAAAATGGATATTAATCGAGCTCGATGTTCTCTATGGCCGATTTGATTTGAATCGATGGCAAAAATGATCAATGATCGATGATGAGATATTGAGATATCTGAGTTGATTTATTATCGTAGGATGCCGATAATTTGTAATATTTACTCACTTAGAATGTAATAACTCACAAGTTTTTAGCTCAACTTTCACGAGTAAACGAGTCAGAACACATAAATTTTCTACTAAGTTCATATAATAATATGATATGCCACAGTCTACCCTAGATACCGCCAATTTGTATCTATATTGCTATTAGTGTATATTTTTAATTGTTTATAACTCATAATAATGCAATTATTATAAGTAAGAGCTTGCTACAATATTACTTAAGGTCCAATCCAATGATACCCGTTTTATGTGCATGCATGCTCAATCGAAGAATTTTATCTGGTACTTTATTAATACTAATAAATTTGGCGTGTGTTTCAGGTGTTAATAATTGATGGCGATGATTTATCTGTTACTTTTAGCGGCTTTCCCATGCCTGCAGAGATATCATGAATCCAATGCATGCATGCTCAATTGAACTAAAAGCTTCTGTTTGTACTAACTTATCTTATTACAGTAAATTTCTCGTGGAATTGTGGTATTCGAACGAAAAATCAATTAATTACTGTATAATATTTCAACAAATTAATGATTGCAATGTGCGTTTAATATATAGAGTGTGTCTAATGACCAAGATTGGATTAGGATGAATTTTATTTACCATATATAAGCAACACCGCGAGTGACTATTCGTGGACATGAAACTACAAACTTTAAAATGTAATGATTTATATAATTAATTGATTCAAGTGCTAAGCGGTCAGAAGTGCAAGCTTTTGGCTCCATTACATTACCATATGGTAAGGTGCGGCTAACACCACGTTTTCTGTCTAATCAGCGAAAAATTTCAATTTTGAGCGTGCCGGTTTTTTAAAGCCCATGCCGGCTGGCCAGATTTTGAAGTACTTTTAGGTAGCAGTGCGTTCTACCATGGCAATTACCAATGGTAATATACTATCCCGCTATATATAGTGAGTATAGTAAACGTTTATAAGGCTTGTATGCAGCCTAAAGACACTCCACACAGGTAAAGCTACATAATCTAAGCACAGAAACCTGCAGTTTGTAATAAATTTAATCATGCATTATTAATAATCTTATAGCACCCAGCAACCATATGATATCCCAAATATTAGTGCTTCTGAATCCGATGAGGATTTCATGAAGTACCATGGAATCATATAAAGCAACTTAATTAACTCGGGATCCATTTCTTGTTTTATATTATAAGGTGTAATATTCTAAGATTTTTGCATCCTTTATTATGTTGATCTGGTAGAAAGTACCACTATAGGTATTTCGGTTCGTAATAGCTGCAGACACATGGATGGCCAGAAGTCACACCTTAAATATTATCATTCAATTTTTTTTTGAACTGCTCTGTCGTGAATATAAAGTCAATCTATAACTCAAAATTCAAGCTATCGTTCCATCCAAAAAAAAATTACAATTGTTAACTTACATTCATCATGAGATCGATAACAGCATTCCAGTGTTCGATTAGTTAATTTTTGGTCGGAAAAACCGCCCACTTTACGAATAATCACACATTTGTAGTTCCTATAAACATTTTACAGTGAGTATGAGTTATAACTCAACAAATCATGCTAGATACCTAGGCTGCAGATGTTATATATACTGTAGCTACAATATACTATAATATTCTATCGCTATGAGCCTGAAGTCGCGCGGGTCTATACCCTGCTATAATGATACACAAGGTCTCTGGATTATGATAAAATCTCTTCAAATTTCTCAACTCTATTTAGCATCTATCCAGATGAATATAATACATTTAAGCTAGAATAAGGTACTAAGAATGTATATATCAAAATAGGTTAAATAGGCTTTTAGCTTTCTACAACTATAGGTAAAACTAAATCCTTCAATTTATTACCACGAATACATTATTTATGGTAAAACCCTTTTTACTATGCCAATTTCTGTGATTTTGGATGCACATGATCACAAGGTGCACCAAATAAGAAAAAAAGATTGATGGCGATCATTGATCTTTTTTTCTTTCTTTTTTCGTAACTACCCAAAAGGTCAAGTTATGGGCTAAATTGGGCAGGTTGAAGGCAATTATTATTATCCGGATATCGATGGTCTCGCGATTTGCAAACTTCATTTTTGATTATCCCAACTTTGTGTACACTGGTATACTGTAGTCTAGAGTATCGAATATAACAATCCTACCTAGTGTTTAGTCACTATATATATATATAGTATACATGGATAGGTACTGTTATAATACATAGATATATACAACTATGAGCTGCAATCACAACGAACTGATAAAATTTAGTGATAATCAGTCTAGCCTTCAATTGATATAACTGTATTATGCATGCAATTACAACGTAACAATTTGATAGGGCGCAAAATCTGTATATTAGTATAATACTGTAGTTATTTTTTATATACTGGTAAATTTATGGATGCTACATTATTGTATTGGATACCTGATACTACACCCGGATGGATGTAGATCATGTACTTATATTTTCATAGCATTACCTACTTCTAATTAGATTAATTTATGGATTCTGAGATCGATGGACAGTTTTATGTCATCATGCATTTTACAGGAACAACGAAAAAGCTTGACTTGATTATCGATCATATGGTACCTGAAATCGATATACTCATCAGATCTAAAAAACTAAACTAAACTATTAGATTTTATCCCTCTATAATCTAGACATTTGAGCACATATATAGTAAATTGGCAACTTATATATATGAGTTTGAACCCAACTTTACTACATCCTTATCATAAACAGCTCTAAATATACCTTGAGCTTACAATGAAGTTTTGAACAAATTTGTTGTATTGTATAGGTCTATAATACGTAATGAATTAGTATAGTTATAATATCTGTACACATGCTATGAAAAACCAATTGATTAATTCGATAAGGTTAGTGGTTAACACCTTGTTTTATACAAACGATCTACAATCACGATAGTTATAATATTTCATATTTGAATATACATCGCTACAATTTAAACCTCAACTCTGGATGTAGTACTCTATTTAATTCAATTCTCATGTCATGAGTGACTCGTATAGAACCGTATAGCGTATAAAGTTTTTCACTTATAATTCAACAAAGCATATATAACGGTAATACATTTCGGAATAGCAGAATTCAATACTACTCTAACTTTTTAATGCGTAAAACCACGCGTATAATCTAGGAAATATAGCTATAATATGAGCATATCTATTGGTTTCTGGAAGTTATTTAAAATCGTTAGGGATTACTAATTGGATACAATTTCACAAACACAGAGTATAGCTAAAAATTATCATAATGAAACTATAGATTATGGCTGTAGAAGTGTTGATGGCCAATTTCAATTAAAATTATGCATGACAACGTAGCATCTTTTGATGTTTAAGGATAATTTCAATGAATAGTAAAAACCAAATTTACCATAGATTTATAAAACTCTTTAATATACCCACTTACCACTATATATAAACACCTTGTACCAGCCCTTTAAAGTGGACTTTTTTCCAAAAATGTGGGGGAAATTATCCACACGGCTTGAATCAAATTTGAACCATAGATCCGATATCTATTGATTAAAAGAAATTCATGAAAGCATGCGCTGTTAAAGTAAGCTACTTTTTGGAATTCTTTTGCATTACATGTGGTATCATGGGATGGATCTTCGACCTATATAAGTTTAAATTTGATGAAGTTTTTTAATCTTTTGGTATTATTCATGTTTTTCTTGCAAACATGAAATGAGCATCAATTAATATTATACTATAAGAATTATGGTAAAAGACCTTAAAGACGCTTAGGCTCACGTGGACTAATGAGCGAATGTTCCGAAATTTTTGACGGAATTTTACCAGGCAAGATGAGACTAACAACATCGAAAGATCTCGAGTGAGTTGTAACCATACCTCTGCCATGGAAGTTTGGATCAACAAAATGGATATATTCTTGCCATGGACTATCAGTTGGAAACTGCCTAAATTACCATTATGCGCCATAGCTATATATTGATGATATAGATTGAGTGGGGTTTCGATACTTAACTCAAAATACCATTTTTTACCCCAATTTATAATATAGATACACAGTGACGTTGTTAGAACTTTCTCAATTGGCATAAATAAGTATGTAGTATAATGGAATCCATAAATAATCGTTAAATAATTCTACCAAGTTCTTTAAGCTAGAACCCGTCGAGGCAAATTGATTTCAGTATCTATGAAATCCTCACTTGAAGTGGTACATCTCTTGAAACAATGAAACTACGTAATTAATACCAATATCTCCGTTAAAGACGCGTGATTGTAACGATGCATCTAGATTCAAAAAATTCAAAACCCCTCAAAAAGTTTACCCCCCACATGCATATATCAACACACAGCCGTATATCACCTGATTTTTTTCACGTGAAACTTTCTCTGCGGCTTTAGTTTTTTTTTTTTTTTTTTTTTTTTTTTTTTTCGACACACAAATTTTTTTTTTCACATCACCAAAAAAATTTTCTAATCAATAGACGGTATCTTGTATTTGATAACATCAAAACACACATAACAAAATACCACAAATATGGCAGATAGAGTCAATTTTTATCTTCAAAAGGCTTCAGCTGAAGTAGCCGACTGGGAGAAAAAAGAAATATTTAATAAAAAGGAGATTCAAAACATTATGAATAAAAGAATTGCATTAGAACATCGAATCACTGGACGAACAGCTAAACCAAGAGATTTTTTAAAATATGCAGAATATGAAATGAATGTAGATAAATTAATTAAGAAACGGGTGAAAAGACTGGGGATTAAGAATTTAAAAGGACCATCAGAAGGTGCTTGTCAAAGAAGAATCAATTTTATTTTTGAAAGAGGTACAAGAAAGTTTCCAAGTGATTTCACATTATGGCATCAATATTTAGATTATTCAAAGAGTAAAAAACAAGTTAATGTTATCAACAATATTTATACTACAATGTTAAGATTACATCCTATGAAACCACAGGTCTGGTTAATGGCAGCGAAATATGAATCAGATGTAAATGCATCAATGGGGGCAGCAAGATCCCTAATGCAAAGAGGGTTAAGATTTAATGGTAATAGTTATAAATTATGGTATGAATATGCAAAATTAGAATTATTATATGTATCGAAATTATTAGCAAGAAGAAAATTATTAGGTATTAAGAGTAAAGTTGAAGAAGAAGAAGCAACACAAAATAAGGATGAAAGTGAAATTAATATGCCGGAATTAACAAAGAAGGATTTATTACAAGATGGATTGAAAAACTTACCTGAAGCTGATTTCAAGAAATTAGGAGATGTTGATAATAATTCTGCATTAAAAGGTAATATTTCATTAGCTATTTTTGATGAAGCAGTGACAAAAGTTGATGATCCAGTTAAATTTGCTATTGATTTTATTGAATTAATTGATAGTTTCGAAGATTTGGACCGATTATATTTAATTACTCATGCTGTTAATTGGTTAGTTAAGAACCATTATAGTGAAAAGACTAAGATTTTGGAAATTACATTACCTATTAGACATTGTAAACCAAAGAGTCGAAGTTTCCCAGATTTATTAAAACTAGTACTAAAAAATTATAATGATACTGAAAATAAAACTGCTGCATTAAAACAATTATTTAGAGAACGAGTTATTCAAGTTTATACTAATATGGATATTGATAGTAATATCAAAAAGGCTTTAGAAATTATGGATAAAAAGCTTTAATTTATTAAAAATAAATAGAAAAAAAGTAATGCAAAAATAAATAAATTATAAAAAATTAATTAAAAAAAAAAAAAAAAAATTTTAAAAAAAAAGGAAAGAAAAATGAGTGAGTTAGTAGTTAGTTAGAAAACAGTTGGTCGTGAATAATTTGGTACATGTGAAGGTCTCAACATTTCATGAGATTTTGTAAAAGTTCTTCTTAACTTGTTTGTATTATGATTCAATAATTGTGATTGGATTGCTTTTAAAAACATCTTTTCATCAGCATTTGATGCGCTAGTACACCATTGATTTAAAACAGTTTTCCAATCCAATTTATGCAACAAACAAACAACTAATCCTTCCAAATAAAATCCATGTCGAGTATAAGTTTCTCTAGCTAGATGAGCTTGATTAAATAAACAATGCATTGCAGCAGTATGATGAATAATGGCTGCACAGCTCGAACTTGGTGTAGTAGTATATTTATATTGACATGTTTTTAATGCCAATAATTGTGTATTGAATTGATGTTCTTTTGTTAGTTGGGTATTAATAGCTTGTTCGATTGTATCAGTATTAAATAAACATTTGATTAAATATTGGTCATCAGTTTCATTGTTTTCCATAGCCATAATGGCTTTAGGTTGAAACAAAATTGACATCATTACTTCAGGAAATAATGAACTTTCAATCATATTTCCAATTTTTGGTGGTGAATTACTATAAGAATAAATAGTATCAATTGTTGAAACTGAGTCTGTACTAAAACCGCGATTTGAAGTAAAAATTGGACTATCTTCACTACCACTTGAACAAGAATCAGAAAAATCAAATCCATTTGGATCATCATGATATTGTGGTTTAAATAAATTATTATGAGAATGTTTAAAAGTATTAGAAACATGGGCATTTGAAATTTTTGGTGATGGGCTTTTCTTGATTGTAATTTTTTGAACTTTACCTCTTGTTAATCTAATAACAGGTGAAGTTTCACAAATTGCTGCACAGTCTGGTAATTTAACACTTTCTTGTAACAACTTTGTTGATAAATTAAACATTTTCAGTTCATCATCTGTAATAATCCAACACCTTGAAGTTAATGAATCAATTGCAATACATTTATTGATAATATTATTAATTCCCAAATCACTATTAACAACATTTTTTGTTTTAACATCTGCTAATTTTAATTGATTATTAAAACTCCAGCAAATTTGACCACCTTTATACCATTGAATAAAACTATCTTTAGAATTACTTGATTCTTCACATTCCAAACTTCTAATTTTTTTAACATTATTACCAATATTAATTGACCAAACAGTCAATTTTTTCCCACCATTACTTGTACATGCTAAACTTTGCTTTGTTGGATCTATTGAACTAAAATGCCATGATAAATTATCAATCACATTATTACTGTTAGTAGTATTTAAAATAATCTCATGCTTTTGAGTACCATTTTGCCAAATCCCAATCGAATTGTTTTCTGCCAACACTGCTAAAGTATCATCACCACATGGTGAAGCTGAAAGTTTTTTAATTTTATAATTAGATACTCTTACCACTCTGTTATTTGGTATGTGAGTTACTACCTCGTGATCGTTAATTGTAGTATTAGTATTATTTCCAGTAGGTATTAGTGAGTCTATAGCGTGATAGATATGATCCAAATAAATAAGGTTACCATCGGTGGTGCCTAAAACAAGACCCGACTGCGGAGTAAATGATATAGCACTAATTTTATAATCATGTTCAAAAGTATGTATAAATAATAATGATTTAGTTGATAATTGATATAATTCAATAGTTTTATTGTTGTTAATAAAATTGACTAAAAAATCGCCACATGTTGTTAGTAAAGTATGATCGCTTGTTTTTAAAGTAAAAGAATCAATTTCTTCTAATTCTCTGTCATCGTAAATGTATAGTTGTGCAGTTGGTTCATGGTATATACAAACTTGGTGCAACACAGAATTGTGTAGTACACGAGCCATCTTTTGTAGTTTTAGTTATAATATGTTGTTATACTTTTATGATAGGATATGTCGGAACGAATAAATATATTTACAATATCAAGTAAAGAATAAAAATCTCAAAGAGCAAGAAAAACAAGAGCAGGAATAAAAAAAAAAAAAAAAAGATAGGATTCATCATTCTATATATATAAATACTCGTCACTATATAGTATACTTTATATACAATAATTTTTTGCTGTACCTGATAGAATTTTTTACTTTTATGGATTTCAGCCTAATAACATAGTTAACCCACTATAGGATGCTTCAGCTATGCCTGTACAATAATATTCAATGGTTCAGCTATTGTATGTATGGAAAAAAATTTTGAGTCAAAAAAAAGTAATGTTAAAAAAAAAAAAATATCATCTTCAGCCAAGCTTAAAAATTTTGACTGAGAAATTTTTAGCAAGAAAAAAAAGAAATATTTTCACTATAGTATACAATATGATATTTTTTGTGATTTTTTTTCTTCTCTATATACATGTATATATTCAATCCAGATGTATCCGAATGGATATATATTAGAATCTAGATCAACGTTTTTTTTTTTATTTTTTTTATAGTAAGGTTCAAGATTTTCAAGTATTTTGATAATTTGTTGGTTTTGAATGCATGGCTGATTTTACACAAATTGTTCATAAAGTGTTAAATAGCTTCATTCGACGATCTTAGTTAATGATAAAGGTTTTTTCCCCAGGTCAAACATGACTTATAGCTTGATCTACCAGCTTATAATAGCTTGAACAAACTATATGATAATTATTAATCAAGTTAGTTGGCGGTGTTATAAGACGTTAAAACGGCAGTATCTTACAAAGAACTTGGATCCCACTTGAATGCATTTCTCAATAAGCCTTTATCAATTCAGCACTTATATTAATCAAAGCATACCACCGCACTGTATTATTACTGGTATAATTATACTCTGTGATGTCAATTGCTTGATATAATTTACCAAGTTCATGAATTCCCTAAATGAAGGACCAAATTTATTATTCATTTGTTAGCAATCCGCAGGAAAAATACCAATAATTAAAAAAAGCAAAAAAAGCCTAAAATTTTAAGCGGGAGTACTATCAGCTTAAGCGTTAGACCACTTAAGCGCATCGGTGATAAACCCGAAAAAGTAAATGATCGTCAAAGCCTCTTGTATTTTTTTTGAGGCGTTCGAATCTCTTAATTAAAGCGTGTGTAAATGACACAGTACAATGATTATTATTGAACATGCCTTGAGCCCTTAGCATTAGTTTCTATTTTATAATAGTTTTGGTTGGCAAAGAATTATCACTAAAAACTCTGTAGTTACATTTGTAGACAGACAATACAGATATCATATTCCAGTTTTGGAATTAATTTAAATTTGCAATATTAATAAATTTAAGATTTCCATTTTCCTAAGTCAAGCTCTAGTTATCAATGAAGGGTTTTTTTGATTCAAGAAATTTAATTAATAAAAGTTGAATACTATGAGCGAAATTAAGATTTATGCAGATAAACACAGTTCTTGTTATAACTACGTAATACCATGGTAATTGAGGTAAAGCTGAACTTTCTCCGGATTTTGGAGATCGATTTGAATTTTTATAAGTTACATTTCTGCGATGATTTAATTATAAGCCAGAGGACTGGTGATGTTAAGACCTTTAGAATTTTTTGGATATTTTAAATCCTCAATTGGGCCAACCCTTAATTATACAGGTTACTATATAAGACTTGAAAGCCTACCACTTTAATCTTTATGAATTTTAAATGGGTGATATTTACAATCAAATACGATCCATAATTATTGATAGTTCAATGTTTTGATTATCATTAATGTTGGATCCTGTAAATTAATTGTTGAATAATATATACTTCTTGTAAGAAACTACAATCATAATTACCAAAACATCATGAACATATAGTGAGAAGAATCAAGCTGGTCAAGCCATTCTAAGAGGTAAATGTACTTTGATTGATGATGCTAATATAAAATATGTTATGCTGCCATAGCTGAGTTAGATTAGCATATTATCGCAGGCTTGATATTTCACAAGTATACGATTCACCAGCAAATCAGCTTCATAATATTTCAAACCCATGATCAAAATTTGATCCTCTAATAACCAAGATTGGCACTTTTATAACTTATACAATCTTGCTCATCGTTAGTATATCAATGGTAAATATACATCTCCAGCAGCTAAACTATCTATAGCTTGCAGCTGATAGTGTCAAGGTTGGGTTCAGTTATAATGATGTGCCATGGTATGGTTATAGTAATAGTAATGCAGGCCCATCTTTGTTATAAAGTAGAGCTGGTTAGCTAGGATAATTATAAACTTTTTGGTATATATGACACTAAGGCAAATTTATATTATAGTTTGAGAAATGTAAGTGGGAGGGTCATGCTTTTTAAGACTATCCAAATATACTGTGTATCTATAGTTTGTAATGGTGGATCTAAACATTTAGATCATCATGATCGATCGTGTTACTCTATTATAATCATAGATCTCCAGATTAACCTTATATGATACTTAGGGTAGTCATGTTTAAGTTCACTATAGATATAGTAATAGGAATGCATAATATACAAGTACGTAATTTGTGTCGCCTCGTTATAATAAAATTAATTTGCAAGACCGGTCAAAAAGCTGATCATCATACCGTAACAAGTCAAAACTTAGGGCTCTCCAAATAATTTGAATAATATAAATATTCATACATATTGTACCAACTGCCCATATTATCAATCATATTGATTTCAACGCTGATATTATTTGAATTTAAAGTAAACCCAAAGGGCCCTAGATAATTGTTTTCGGCCCTAAAATATTATATACAAATAACTCGGGGATACATGTAATCTAGTGTATAAACCATCAAGATAGACTGATCTAAAAGAAAATGAAGATAATTAGTAATAGCACAATTGAATCCATACTTCTAAATTCTTTGATTTTATTTATGTACAATTATACATTGTCCATGCAAGCAAGCGTAGCTATAGAAATTTAACAAAACATTCTACAAACTATCAAACCCCTCCCCCCTGAGCACATTCCCAGCTAGAACTACTATAGAACAATATATGGATATATCGGATATATGACAAATTTCCAAATTTCTTTCAAGAATTAATTACAATTTGATCGATCCCTATCCATTGTTGCATTTAAAGTAAATGTACGTGTGGTAGTTACCCATGCATTATTAAATGATGCCGATATCTATATCCGGATTTACTGCTGGTAGCTGTGCAGCTACATGCAAATAAAGCACTGTAATGTACCAACTCAAGCTATGTTAAAGCAGACTGGGGTTAGCTTGTCTAAAAATTTTAGGATAGGCATTCTTCATGCACTGCTACCTCCGCCGCCACCCGGACAACATGAAAAAACCAAACTTTGATAGCTACATGTATGATGCAGATCAATCGTGTCACTTAAGTATACATACGCCAATTGCTCCTTTTTGTGTGATGCATTTAATACGGAGTTGACGTCTTCTTTATTTTGTAATATCCGTGATGCATGGTGATTAAAATTATTTCTCGATCGGATTGATCATTGTGCAAATTTTATTCCTCTTTATCCTCATTGGCAAAGTTTCAACAATTATGTCCTACTACATCGCGATGTTAAATGATGAAACTATATATAGAATGCCATTGTAAGATATGTGCTCAACAATTTTTTTCTTGAGAGAAGCTTTTCGTACCCATTTCACCAATGCATTAAAAACAATGGCTAGAATAACTGCACAACACAATATTAATTCTACCAGGATGCGAATGCGCCACTTGACAATGACACGCAATATCATAATTATTCTAGATAGTTAAAGATCTAATTAGTACATCTTAACAAATATCACACAGTGACACAGAGCAGAAAATATTGATCTATAATAAATATTGTTGCAAATCCGTCCATCTCTGTTTATAGCAACCCTTTTACGTGCCGTCTACCTAATTTTCCAATTTTTTAACTCAAATGTTATTGGAAGATCATTTGGCAGAAACATAAGTTTGGTATTTTTTTGGTAAATAATTAAACTACAATCATGAATCAAGCACACCAATGTTTTGATTATAATTGTGATCCATATATAGTGGCTTACGAAGCTATGAATAGAAGATTAAGTTTGATCTGATCTATAAAAATATCTGAGTGGTAATCTAAACTTTTGGATGGTCTATAGTGTGTATTTTTTCTTCTTGTTAGATATATAAGATTCAATAAATCTTTTAACAACGACATTTTCTTGTCTTGTATCTTAACGATTTTTATAACGGGCCAGTAAGACAAAAATGTGTCAGATATAGACTGGATCTAAGATGGTAAGCTAGCTATAGCGAAAGTTTGGTACTGTTATACCATGGTACACCGTATTAGGGTATGTTTCTTACAATTCTATATATCAAATCCACTTCAAGAATATTACTTGTGGTTGCAGGTATCTCGAGTCACGAACTGGACAGGCTACAGATCTATGGGAATAGTCATATAAACAGTTTGAATAGATATATATATTGGATCCTTATATGGGTATTTACTTTGTACGGAAATACCAAGACATTACACATGGGAAGATATAACCCATATTCGTCACAAAATTATGCGGTGCATGCGTCTCTATAAACATCCAAATTCGAAAGTTCCTGGACCTAAGTTTAAATTTCCAAATTCAGAATCATTAACCAATTAAGGACACTCTTCTTAGTAACTCTTCAATTTTCCAAATTAATTGTTATTCGCCTTGATCAGTTGAATAATCATTTCTAACCAAACTCAACGAGCATTTAATACCTCTACACAATATTGATCATTTATCTCTGTGTAACTGGTCAAGACATACAGTATCTATCAATGTGGACCATCGATCATTTCTCGATCGAGGGTATCTTAATATCCTCAAATCAATTGCTATGACAATGTAATTGATAACAGTGCTGGATGACAAAATATACTTGCTGCTTCTTATTTATTTTAGCAACCACTCTAACCTGAAAACTATTTGCACTTCTATAATTCCATTATCACAGAAACAACAGCTCATGAAAATTTCGAGCTTCATGACAACCGGGTCTTTTGTTTTATTTTTTTTATACGTATCCATCCATGGTAGTACGTGTAGGTACCAGTAATGGGTACTGCATATAGTTTGCATTACATGTAGCTGGCTTTTAATTAGAAAACAAAGAGCCGGGGTTCACAAAAATTATATCACTGAAAATTTATTTTGGCAGTGAAATAATTTTTCACCATAAAAAATTAGCACAGCTTGAAAGAAGAAGATGCATAGGTATGCAATGCTTGGTACCTTTTTCATATCAGTGCATCGTTATTAACAATAGAGTTGCATGGTAATCCAATTCTGATTGGCTGCCATAGTTGTAAATATTCTCGCTATTATAATTGAAAAATTTTGTTGATCATGTATACAATTAAGTGTTATACCAGCATTATATACATATTAACCCGTCTCAGGGACTCAATTGCATGCCATAATATTGCAATGGTTTTTGACAAAATAGCGTATTTGACTCTATATCCTTGATGCATTGCGGTAAATTGCTGCGAAGTCTGAAAATTACGTTTGTTTGTAATATTACTACTTCTAGTTAATTACCTGAACGATATATTGTACAATTTGAATTAATGGGTGGTTGCAGCTGCAGTTTAAAGGGCTGGCTAATTGGCCCCACCACGAGACCCTTATATATACGCTTAAAGGCTCCAAATAAATAAAAGACTACATCAAGGTTACCAAGCTTCAATGGTAGATACTTTTGTTGCAATAACTATCACTGATAAACTTCCAGTATACTATACCTGTACTATAGTACAGTAGCACCAGGTATTACCCGTCATGTCGGGCTTACAATATATATATAGTTGCATTAACAAATTGATCAGGGGTTTGTCAAGTGCCGATCATTACTATTGTACCAAGTAGAACGAAAAGAAAAAAAAAATTAATTAATAGAAGGATCAGCTTACACAGGACCTGTCAACGTTAATTTAAGCGCATCCTGTCTGTGTCTGATTTCCTAGGCTGTATACAATGATCCCTGTCTAATATTATTGTAATTTGTGGCATCATTTTATAATATAGTGTAACTGAGATCTTCGAAAGTTACATGATCCGGATCGTATAGGTTATTGGCGTATCATTGATGCCACTTTCTCTTGAGTGGTCATTGTTCAATTTTTCTCTTAGTCTATAAAGTTCTATCTATCAGTAGGGTAGAAAAAGTATGTTCAGTGTACTTAATTAAAGTGTACCTGATCGGTAGGTCTATCATGACGTGCACTGAGTAGAGTTTTACTAAATTTTAAGTCTCCGCATTTAACTCGAAACTATAGTTAGAGTCTCAAAAATGCTCAATTCACACTAGACTGATCTCAAAACTCAATTGAATTGATTGAAAGTAATAATTGGAGCTCATGAAGCAGGATTCAAGATGTGCCATTGCAGGCTTTGAGTTGATTTCCAGATGAGTCATGTTCGCGGTAGACCAACGAAATGGATATGAATGAGCCATTAGATTCAACTACAGAAATATTGTAGGTGAAACATCTATTCTTAAGCCCGATACAGGATATTCTCGGTTAAGCTTAAAGGCTTTAAAAGGTATGAACAATTGCAGGTATAGTTAGAGCTGTCAAAATCAAGATGGTATTGATTGCCTCAAAATTACACCCGAGCAGCTATAATACATAAAATTAAGAGGGATATTATGAGCTATTGTGAAGCCTAAGCTATTGGTGGAGTTTTGAAAATTTTGTAAAATTCATAAAAAAAAAGACTAACTATTTTTTTTTTTAAAAATTCGGAGTTTAAAAACAAGCAAGTATTAATTAGCTATATCATAATGCCTTTTAATAAAGGAAGATATTGACCCCGTTAGAGTGTTTGATCCCGTTGGAGCTCGTGCTGATCAGGAATTCCAAAGAGCCTAATCGATTTTTTTTTTTTTATATATATTCTTCGCGACCAACTTCAATGGTTATAGCTTATTACTCATTACAAGTATGATAGGGTATTATAATTCTATTAACTCAATTTGTTTATACAATTGATCGAAGGTTTTATCAAATTTTGGACTTAATAAATATCAAGTTTGATTGTAAAAACGCCAGCATCAATTGTCAGCATTATATCAAGTATTCAAAAAAGAGTCTGAGACTAAAATTGGCTAAAATATTCGAAAACGTTAACAAGTTTAAATTTAACTCCAAACAATTTCAGATCGCTAATACCTAAACTATTTCTTTGGCAACGCACAAGCTGTCAATTGTTTACACGTGTACATCGATGTATTGATTCACATTCATGATCATGATTGCAATTGGTTTGATTCACCCACGGGGGTTAGGTGTGACCTATAGTAGGCTATATCCATATGACTTAAGTCTATCCGGATATGTATATATATATATATATATATATATATATATAAGACAGGGGACTATTTTATAAAGCACTTAAGCCCATTGCAATTGGTAAACTATAGCTATATATATCCATGGTAACTCTAGGTTTGATCGCTCATCTTTGAAGGTACATACACCATATATGATACGATGCTGTATACTGTATGATAATATGTATCCATGATCATTCTATATATAATTAATTTGATCCAATTATTATATAGTTAATAATATCAATTGGCATAACTCAAAAACATTAATTTATAATATATATATATATATATACATGTATGTACTTGTACGTATACTAGTGCCGATAAAATCGATTCAAAAAATTAAAGGCTGCTCTTATTTTTCAAAGAGACAAAACAAAACCATTGTTTAAGACCTTAATCACAAAATATTTTTTTAACCTTAACTTAAATATATATATATACATGTGCAGTAGTTCTCCATGCATATGGGTCGCCATGGATGGATATACATATATGGATGTGCACAGCACTTTTTGCACAATTAATATTTATAATGTATATCAAGTCATACGCTTCCATGCTTTGATAAGCCGTTTAGCACATGTAAACCAGCTGCAGGATTATCAGCTGTAAACACGACGTGCACTTAATTACTATTGTTTTGCATCCATGGTTTATTGCAACTCGGGTAGTATACATATTTATAATTAAGTTTGCAACAGTAATAGGGGTTTGCAATCATAACTCAAAAGTTCAAAATGAATTATATATATTATAATTATACCAAGGTCTCTTGAACTATTTGTCTCTCTTATAATTATAATTATGGGTTCCCATATCAGTTCATTATTATATATATAGTCATCTCCTTATAAATTGCTTGTAAATGACCAGTAATTAATTTTATACTAATAATAAATACTTGAAGAGCAATATTATGCTAATATAAAATAAATACACTCCAATTGAGCATAAAAACATTAGAGTAAGTGTACACCATAGCCGTTAAGAATCGAGACATGGAAGCGAAAAGCCACATTGCTAGATTTAGTAGATCGATCTATTGACATCGCCGAATATATCTTTTTTAATATATAAGTAATCTGAGATATATCATATCATATGTGCATGTATTGACATGTTTTGGGTCTACCATACCTACATATTAGTTAAAATACCTTCAGCTTACCATGGCACATATTCATAGCCTTGAAAAATAGTATATACCATGAATATCATTGTACGGGCATATATAGGTATTACATGAATTCATTTGGTTTTAGCCCTAAATTTTAAGAGTCCTGGTGATCTATATATAGTTTATAATCCAGATACTTTACAAATTTAAACTGATTTAATCAGACTGCAGTAAGTAATATATATATTCACATCTGAATTTACAATGCAGGCTAGAATATCTTAAAATCCTTTTAATTATGCTGAAATGGACCTGAAATCTTATAAATTTAGCTGATAAACAATAATTCATCAATTTGGTGGTATTATATTATCATATGAAACTATAGCTTAACGTTTTCAAAGAAAGGAGTCAACTTATTTAAAATGTCTGAGCTGGTATTTTAAAATAAAACATATACATACATATGTATGTTATAAAAACCCATTTTATAATTCATAAATAATTATTATGAATGGATGCTTTCAAGCGTGAATAAAATATATCAGGATATATATAATAACCATGCATGATACTAATTGGTTTCCACAACAAGAATCAGGATTATTTTATCTCAGTTTTGAATTAAATTTCCCTTTCCGAAATTTTAAACTACTGTATAATTATCATGTCTCATAATATTTGAGTTGGATTCTACATTTACGAACAACGGTTGCCATATATATATATATGCTAAGGACCATTTTTTTTTTTTTTTTTCATGGTGATGACCTGATCAAATTAATTTTATATTTGATTTTTTATAATTAAGGCATTGCATAGATCCGGATATGGATGCAGGATATATATACAAATATATATAGGATACTGCATGCATGGCCATGGTGATATCCATTCGATTTTTGTGACGTCTGGAGGTTGCAAAGGGCATACCTCAATATTTCATCCACAACTCTATTATAACAATTCATTTACCATTGAACACCTGTGTGCATAAATGATTTAAAGAAAAATAACAACTACGAAAAAATAAATAAAGAGGATAGATGGTATATTAAATAAATAAATAAATAGTATAACGAATAAATAGCTATTAACTAGCAATATACTAGTGAGATTTATATTGAAAAACAAAACTAACATCTTCATGTTCAGCTTCATTTCTTAACAAATGATCTTCAATTTTTTTTAAAGGATCTCTACTTAAATGATTCCAAGTAGTTGGATCACCATATAACATAGCTGGAGCTTTAACCAATTGTTTTAAACCTTTACAACGTTTACATTTAAAAGTTTCATGGGTTTCACAAACAGTTTTTGAATTGAATTTGAATAATTGACGTAAATCTGTTGAACTAAAAACTCTTTCAACATCTTCTTTTTCATCAACAACACATGAACTTAATGATTGTTTCATACTTTGACGTTGGAAAATTTTCTCTTCAATTGTGCCAGTTGCAATAAATCTATAAACAAAACATGTCTTTTTTTGACCATCTCTCCAAACTCTTGCTAATGCTTGTTGATCTGATGCAGGATTCCAATCAGGATCTAATAAAATTAATCTATTTGCACCAATTAAATTAATACCACACCCACCAGCTTTTGAACTTAATAAAAAGATAAATTCATCACTATTTGGATTATTAAATTGATCAACAAATTTTTGTCTCTTTTTTATTTGCATAGATCCATCTAATCTTAATGTACCATATCTTCTAGATCGACATAATTTTTCAATAACATCCAAAGTTTCTGTAAAATTAGAAATCAAAACAATTTTATCGTTAGTTTCGGATCTTATGGTAAATAACATTCGATCTAATACTCGGAATTTCCCTGATAATGAACAATCTACTTCTCTATCTCTACTTGCTCTTAATTGTGTTGGAATATATCCTTCTGGAAGATAATCTTCACTACCTGGTAAATCATCTGGTAATTTCATTAAATCTGGATGATTACATAATTTTCTTAACCTTGAAATTTCAACTAATTTTCCTTCACCTCTTTTTTTACTACCAGTACTAGAATCAGAAGTTTGTGAGCTCATTTGTTTCACTTGTGAATCTGCATATAAATTGTATAAATCTCTTTGAAATGGTGATAACTCACAAAATACAACATGTTCATATTTTGTTGGTAAAAATTTACTTAATAAATCATTAGTTCTTCTAATAATAAATGGATTAACTAATTTAGTTAACTCTTGTAATTTTTCATCGGATTTTTTTTTCTCTTCATCTGTTGCATCAGCATCTCTACCTCTTGTAATAGCATTACCAAATCGTTTTTTAAATTCAGGTGGTGAACCAACCAATGCTGGTAAAGCAAAATTTAAAATTGAAACATATTCCTTTAAATTGTTCTGGACTGGTGTACCTGTTAATACAACTCTTCTTTTGGCATTTAATTTATCTAATGCTTTATAAGTAATATTTTCAGAGTTCTTTAGTTTATGACCTTCATCACATAATAATAATCCAACTTCAACACCTTTTAAGTTTTCTGATTGCATTCTCAATGAATCATAACTAACAATCATAATTGGTCTAACCACTCTTCTACCTGACGCGTTAGCCCATTGTTTAACTGAATCAGCCAAATTATCAGCACCCTTAATTTTCCCATCAATAGCAAAAGTACTAACCGCCCCTTCACCTAACCATTTTGTTAATTCATTGTTCCAATTAGAAACTAAACTTGCAGGACAAGCAATAATACATTTACTAATAACTCCAACTTTACCATCCGGGCTTTGTTTTAATAAACTCCATAATAATGCAATACATTGTAAGGTTTTACCTAACCCCATTTCATCAGCCATAATACAACCAAATACATTAGCTTTAACTCGACCAGTACAACATTTATACATAAATTTAACACCTTCAATTTGATGAGGTCTCAAAACTTTTGATAATCTTGGATCAACAACCACAGGAACTCTTGGGTGTTCTATTTTAACTTTTTGTCCTATACCTAATATATCAGTTAAAGATTGTTTTGATTTAGCAAATCTTACCCATTGTAAGACTTTAATTTCTTCAATCTCTTCTTCTTTTTCCTCAATTTTTTTCTTAGAATTTTTTGGTGGTGGAGGGGGTGACATCAATTCGATAATTGGTACTGGTTCATCATCAATTGTTGGATCATATAATACTATAGCGAAATCTTCACAAGGGTCATGTAAAGGTCTAGGTGGGAAATCAACTTGTTTAGCTAGTCCCAATGGTGGTGGGGGTCTTGAAGCAACTTCAGCTTGTTTCTCTTTAATTGGAGTTAAAAATCTTGAACTAAAAATCCGTTCAACTTCAGCATCTTTGGCAGGATCTCGAACTCCCAAAACTTTAAATTTAGCTTGTGGTTTTGATACTGTCCCATCAGAATAATTGACATGCTTTCTACCTGTTCTTTGCAATCGATTAGATTTTTTAAATGGGACAGTGAATGGTTTTGATAAAATGTCCATAATTGATAAACGCTGTTTTTTTGATGGTGGTGGTTGATTTTCATCATTTTGATAACTTGGAGCGTCATATCGTTTCATTTCTTTTGAATTGTCCCAAAACAAATACCAGATTGCTTAATAAACCGTTTCTATCAAAAATTGTCTTCTATAACAAAATGTTCTTTTATTGTCAACTGGTAAGGATCGTTCTATTGTAATGTTTCTGTGTGTGTTAAAGTGTGGTGAGAAAAAAAAAAAAATTCCCAACGCGAAAAATCAAGGTGGTGAAGAACGAATTTTTGGCGTTTTTTTTTTGTTCCCTTACTCGAGCGTTGTATTCTGTTTTTTTTATTCTCCCGACGCCATCAAACGCGCGTCAACAAACGGTTTTGAAACAATCTCAAGTAAGCTTAAGCTTTGGACGCGAGAGTTTTTCAAAGCTGACTAATTAATCTTTGCAAATCGGCAATATCATTTTCGTGAAATATTAGTGGTGATTTCAAAAATTACATAATATTTCAAAGAGTATCATTGCATGAGCATGCTTTGAATATTTAGACTTTGAAGGTTGTTAGTGCAAGGATTTCAGCTTACAGTAGTATAATGGGTAATTCATTATAAAAATTCGAATTAATACTGATTTATTCTTCTCTTTCTAATATATAAACATTTAAAGAAAATAGGGGATACTTATAACGTATAGAGGTTTTATAATAATTAGCTCTTGCTGTGTTTTTGTAAAGCTTCTTTATGAACTTACAAATTGTACACGTACCATACGGAAGAAACAACCCACTATAATTATTGAAGCGATAAAGTTTTCATATATATATCAAAAGCAACAGGACTCGTTATTAATTGGTACATCTATTAAAAAAATTTATTCAAATATGATTGGGTTATCGCGCGGCTGTTTTTTTTTATTTTTTTTTTTTAAGAATTCACATCTAAAACGTGCCATGGTGCACCTTATGAATGCTTATAAACCCAGCTAGACCAACTACTGGTACAAGTACCCACAACTAATACAATAAAGAAAACTAATTTAATATGCAAAAATATGTATATAATATAAAAACAACTACACTTCTTTATAAAAAACTAACTCAGAAAAGAAAGATTAACAAATTTTAAAAAAGAACAAATTCAAAGCCACTAATACTAGGAAAACTTTAGGCCTTTCTCTTTGTTGCACTCTTGGATTCTTTACCAGATGCTTTAGCTTCATCTTTACTTTCTTTACTAGCAGTAGCAGGTTCTTTGGCTTTAACAGATTTTTTAGTTGTATCTTTTGAACCACCCTTGACTAAAAAGACCAAAACACTCAATAAACCAAAGCCTAATGATAAAATGGCAGCAGCAACAATACCAAACATACCAGCAACTAATGGTTGATTTTGAATAGCAACCATTGGTTTAACTGAAAAATTCAAAATAAATACACGGGATTGTTCAATAATAAAGCCTAATGGATCATCTCTAAAGAAATCCATTGCATTATCATATCTCTTTTTTTCTTTGGTTGGTTTTGGAGCATTTGCTTCTTCTTCCTTCTTTTCAATTGCTAATTTTGGTACAAAAGTGTTATTACCAATTAATTCAGCTTGTTCAATTGAATGACCCAAATAAATGTTATTAAATAAAATATCTTCTTGCATGGTCCATAATTCAAATCCAATCGCACCAATTGGTTCCAAATTAGATGGAGTTTCATCCTTAAAATAATTTGGGTTATCAATTAATCTTGGTGTCCATTCACCTTTATATTCAGGATTTTTAATTTTTGGTTGAACCCATTTACCTTTATAATCTGGATTTTTAATTAATGGTGCAATCCATTCGCCGCAACCTGATGCTTCTAAACATTTTGGATTATCAATTAATGGAGCAACCCATTCACCATCTTCTTCATCATCCCAATCATCTGGTTTTTCTGCTTCTGGATCTTCAATTTCAGTTGGTTCATCATCCAACCAATCTTCAGGCTTTTCTGCTTCTGGATCTGGAATTTTAAATGGAGCATCTTCATCCCAGTCTTCAGGTTTTTCTGCTTGTTCAGGATCTGGAATATATTCTTCATCAATCCAATCTTTTGGTTTTCCATCATTTTCATCTTCAATTTCTTTTGGTGGATCAAATGATGGACTAAAAGTACCTTCAGTTAATAAATTACCTGCTCTTGCAACATCACCATCAATTCTAATTTCAAAATCTTGATTTGGTTTAATAATTAAAGTATATAAGTTAGTTAATTTGTTTAATCTTGCACTTGGTGGTAAAGTTAGATGTTTTTCTTCATATTCACCAGTATGAGGATTTGGTCTTCGAACAATGAAATGAACCTTATTAGTTGAACCACATTTGTCTGGACCAAACATGATTTGATATGGACTTTCACTATTGAATTCTTCTGCATGCAATTCTGCATTTTCACTTAATAATTTCATATAAGCACCACCACATTCCAAACCTTTTTGTAATTTAACTTCATATTGTAAGACTAATGTATTATCTTTATTATCAAATGGTTTGGATAATTTACTTGTAATAGCATGGTGAGCTGCTGGTGATTTAACAACTAAACCCCGATCATTTTTAAATCCTGGATAAACTTTAGCTTCTTCAAACGCCCATTTACCAACATATGAAAATTCATCATCTTTTTTAGCATTTGATGGTTTCCATCGTTTTTCTGCACCTTCATCGAATTGTTCAAAAAATGCGCTTTCATCATCTAAATTATATTTTGACCATTGTGGATGTTCAATTGATGATGATGATGATTCACTAGTTGATTCTTCAACAACTTTATCTTCTTTAGAACCGACTAATTCATCAAAAATATCATCATCATCTAAACTTGCCATTGCTGATGAAGCAATCAAGCATCCTAAAGCTACGTTTTGTAGTTTCATTGTTCCTAAAAATTGATTCTTTTATTGGGGAGGTTCAACTTTTAACTATAATGGTTAGTATCGAAAAGTGGTTGTTGTGGTTTAGTAAGAGAGAAAAATAAAAAGTGGGAAAAAGTTGATGATGTGGAAAGAAATTTATAGAAAAAGTTGGTGTGGTAACTTTTAGTGGTGCTTAAAAGAATAGTGTGACGCGCCTACCACCTTTTTATGCTTCAATAAAATCTGAAACTTTATAAACGCTTTCCTGAACGCTGAGACGAAACTTTAAAGCCACGCAAACACTTTAAAAAATTAAAAAAAAAAAATAACCCCACTTGAAAAAATGAGAAGAAACTGGAGAAATTATATGCAACTTCAAATAATTATCACACATTAAATTTCCTGATTCGGTAATTTAGTCTTTAATGTGTTAGAACTACAATTAATGTAGTTGCATCCATTGCAATAAAGAAGACTTGAACGATCAGTGCTAATTTAAGAATAATATTGTTAATTGGTTAAAGTTAATTTGATGATGGGGCGAATAACGATTTAGATCAGCAGCTAATTCGATAGATTCTAAAGTCATTGATAAACGGAATCGTTTAAGTACAAAGTTAATATTCTGATCAAATAATATTAAAATGAATGGAGTCTTCTTTGTGACGTGGCAGCATAAAACTTTGAACATTTTGATAAATGTTTCCCAATTAATGTATTCCATCAATGGGTTGAATTTAAGAGTGTGGGGTTAAAACTACACCATATTATTTCAAAGTCCAGCAATTATTTAAGCTACACTGTATATTACTGCTAGAATAAGTCAGACTAAAATAGAACACGAAACCTAACCATTGATTGAATTCTATGTAATGAATTGCGTCTCTATTTCATCAATGTTACACAAACATTGTCTAATAGTTTCTCTAAAACAACTTCATAAGCCCTATATAGCTATATGATTTAAAGTTTGACTTATTTTGAGCCCAATTCTCTAGAATTTATCAGTGGACTTGAATTCTTGTCTCAAAAAATAGAGATCTTGACAGGTTATTCTTGCTTTGTTATAAAATTAACTGAACAGTGAAGCATGCACCATTATGGTATCTCTCGATAAACAAATTATCTATAGGATATGACAGGTGAAAATCATCAGGTGGCTTTAGAGTCAAATAAATTTGCTAATTTGTATTTAATAAGAATTATTTTCTTATAAAGAAGATTTATTACCGAATTGATCGATATCGGTCCTTTTTAGCGGTATGATATTCTTGAATGAGATGCAGTGGTTGAAGTTAAATAGAAGTTGAATTCTTGAATCTAAAGTGTAAGCATCTTTAGGTCCTAAGTAGGAAATCTCTTCAAGTATATAGTTTCAGCTCATACAAGTAGGTCTACAATATACATCTAGCGAGGATACATTCCATTTTATATTATGTGTGACTTTTCGAGTGATACTTTGTATTCTAGCAAAAGCTAAGTAAAATGCTGAAAGTTCCAGATTTATATTATAAGTCTTGAGTATCATAAAACCTACTAACACCACTTATAAATTAAAATATTAGGGCTTATATATGTATAATATCCATACATGTAAATAACCCTGTCGTATACTATAGTTAAGTGGAATTTGACATTATTACGCCTTAGTCCTAGTTCGCTGATTCATGTACTTAAGCTAGATTACCACCTTTTTTGTTTTCAAATTCAATAAACCCGTTTAAATAGTCCTATAAACTTACAATGTTCCCTCATGCTGAATTCTCGAATTATCCGAATGCATTGTGAATTCGAATCTAATAGTGCTGAATGACTCAGGGGTCTGATCAATGCATGTGCTTATAATTAACGACGCACTATAGGTGTTTGTCCAGTATAATATATAGGTCTATACCCATATAATCTTGAAGGGATTGAAAATGCTATAGTATATAATAATAATTGAGAAAAACACCAAAAACAGAAGTTAGCTATAGGGAAATTTTGGATTGGAACTCAAAAAGCTGCAATTGACGCATAATATTTGAATAATTCTGGTGTATACTATAGAGGATTGTGCTTTTTAAACAAAAAATGGGTCTTACCAGATTCTCAAGTCTAGAAATCTATATATAGTATAAACAGTTTTAAAAATAGAAGCCACGAAATCATTGTTTAAAATGATAATTTTATCGGGCCGTAGATCCTACATGTATTTGTAAATTGACATCCATCAGGATTATATAATTAAGGTAGAACTTTATATGAATAAACAGACTATAGTATACTGTAAGCTTAAGCATGCTGCAGTACAATTGAGTGAGCTATAATTGATATTAGATTATTGAAGGAATAAATTAGAAGCTACTATTTATTGGTTCAGATTTTCTAAGTCTTCTATATCAATTACGGGGAATTAGAATCCTTCTTTTCTTAGGTGCTTCCCACAAATTGGGTAATTATTGATATTGTGCTCAACAAACTTGGTTTAAGCCGCTGTACCAAAGAGTTGTTTGAGCGCTCCAATTGTATATATATACAGTAGGATATATAATGATTTTGAGGAACAATCTTATAAAATATGAATATATATAGTATGGGCTGAGCTTCGAGACCCCCAAGTTTGGATCATTTCTAAAACTTATCTGTTTTGATTTGCCCGTATTTTGAAACCATATGCATCCATGACAGGCAAACTGTTTTTAAAGACTGTTTATAATTATATATATATATATATATATATATATATGGATATAGCTATAGTATTTGTCGTTAGTTGGTAACGATAAATATTGTGGGATTAAATTTTATATCGTTATATCATTCTGTGGATGTATTCAGTATATAGATTAAGATCGAATCAGGATTGCGTTATTTTATAGTTTTATTAAAGAAATAACCTTAAAATCAGATAAGAGCCGGCCCCTTTATGTCAGATCTTCGAACAATAACTGATCTATCTGTGGGTGCAGTCAGTTAGGTGCATAATAAAGATTCTGCTTTATATCTTTTAAGGGACTTGTGTATTTTCACGCACCGGCACACCCTTTTTATCTCTTTATGTTAAATACAAACACCAAAATTGCCACTAATATACTATATGGTTACACAAGCAAAGTATTTAGAATCAAAAGCCAGTCATTGCTCGTAAATTCTAAATAACTTTTCTAGTAGCCTGTTATAAAAGTGTTTGTACCGTTAAATTTTAGATAATTATGAGCCATGGTGCACAGCAAAACAATAAAAATAAAAAAGACGCGTCGCAGAGCTTAAAGTAACAGATAATAAATAACCCCTACTGGTACTCAAATATGGTGAGTCCGCGCGCTACGTTGTACAACCATATCTAACCCTCTTATCTTATCGCTACTATATATAGCGTTGACCGAATATTGATCCCAATCTAATTTAATCCACACATTCAAGTAAAAGAGCTTCTTATAACACAACACTCCTGATCGCCACGCCATTCTAACATACCACCCTAAAGAACCAGATCAACCTAAGCAATTAAAATTTGTTCATATGGATTTCGACTACGATATAACAACAGAACGTGCCAACACAAAAGAAGTGGTAACAGCACTTGTATCTTGTGTACTTTTTCACCGACTGTTTGGATCAGCTACTCCACTATCTAGAGATGCAGTTGGAGTCCATTATCCATGTGTTGCAAGCACAACCATCGATGCATTAATTGAAGAGAAAGCATCACAATTCTTAGCTACTTGTGCTAAAACTACAACACCACAATTTATAACAATAAAATTCTTTGAAATACAATCTGCATCTCACCAACAACAAATAAATAAACATCAACAGCAGCAGCAGCAATATTCAACATCTCCTTCAAGTATTTCTAGAGCCACGTTATCATTTTTCAGTGGTGCTCAAGATCAACCAAAGAAAGTCTGCTGGGAAAATTGGGTTATTAGAATTTCAGTTATAGATGCTAAAAATGATCAAGATAGACTCAAAATCAGAAAGGCTACTTCTGCTCAACTGCATAATATGCTAAAATCTATTGTTATGACGGTTTGCTCAGAAAAGGAACATATCCCTCCTATTACAACTACTGATGCTATTCCATTCCCTTATGAAATTATCGTCGGAAGTGACAAAACTACAAAAACTGGTAATCCTCAAGGTACAGATACTTGGGGAAATATGTTTAAAAAGATTTTAGAGTAATTATTTGCATAGATAACATAAATACACAATATTGGCACGAATTTAATAATAAGTTTGTTTTTGACTAGGCATGATCTATGTTGATGTAGTTTATAATAAACGTTGAAAAAAAAATCAATCAATTACTTGCATTGCAAGTAATATGATATTACAAAATGATTCGACCCAGGATCGAACTGGGGACGTTCTGCGTGTTAAGCAGATGCCATGACCAACTAGACCATCGAACCGGATGTCTTATAAATTTGTAAGCCCTGATACTAATCAAAGAGATTCAACTGACCTTAACAATGAGTATAAATTGTAAAAAAAAAAGAGTGTAAGCTTAGTAGTAATACTAATAATACGTCGTTAGACATTCTATTATAAT